>PVJI01000897.1:172306-215619 GCA_004026765.1 Micronycteris hirsuta
ACTTGGAGAGGATATTTATTAAGCAATAATGGATTTTCCATCTACTTTACTCATCAGGAACATAAACAACTGCCAGTGGGCGCCTTTGATGAGTGTGAAGGTGCCAAACTGGTGGGGTTCCAGAGGAAAGCGAATAAACACACTGGCATTTTATTGCAGCCCTACTGTGGCTGGCCATAGTGTGGCAGGCTTTTGGAAATGTCAAAAATAGTTCATGACCAAGAAACAGAATTCTCGGGTCTTCATCACTGTCTTTAGAGATCTCAAGGGGTCCAAAGGCCTCCGACTGGGGACCGCAGGTCTCGCTCAGACCCCCTCATGTCACAGATGGAAGGAGTCGTCGCACACTCTGAATGGTGTCCCCACCGGAGACTCATTCAGGAGCTAGGGACAAGGGGAGTGCAGGGTTCCTCTTCCCTCCTCTGTCCACCCAGCCAGCGCCCTGCTGTGTGCCAGTCCCAGTGCTGGACATTCCTGTCCAGGAGACTTCAGAAGAATAGAGCAGAGGCCACACCTCCAGAACGTGGGGTCTGGGAGAGTGCAGGGAGTGGGCTCTGAGAGAGATGCATGCCCCGGGAGTCCTGGGTAGCTCCGCGTGGCGCTCTTCGGGAGGCAGCGCTGGAGCTGTGCCTCAGCTGCAGATGTGGAGAGATGAGGCAGGGCCTTTGGGCAAGGGCCAGCCCAGGCAGAACAGGAGCACTCCTGCATGTTCCAGTCATCATCCGTCCTCCCGTGGTAGGGGAGCTGCAGGAGACCTGGGAGGCCTGGGGTTGGTGCTGAGCCCCTGCCCCCGCCACACACACCCTGCTATGTAGACCCCCACTTCTGTTCTTCGCTCCTCCCACAGTACAGAAGGAAGGTGGGGGCTCAGAAGACACCTAAGTGCATGACATAGGTAACTCCCTTGGGCCTTTGCCCCCTGATCATCCCCTCAGCACAGCCCCGGATGTACCACTGCATGAGCAGCAGGCACGAGGGGACAGTGAGTGTAGGGACCCCCAGGTCTCAGCTCTGGCACAAATTTTCCAGCAGAAGGTCAAATGCAACACCCGAAGGGAAGCAGGATTTAGGATGAAGGTCAGGGCTTGTTCCTGTTGTCTTCCCTCCACACCTCCCCGAGGCCTTGTTACTAGAGATTCTTTTCAACCCATTGACTTTGCTTCTCTTTAGGGACCATCGGGGCCTCCAGGCCAGCCAGGCCCAGCTGGGATTTCTGCAGTGGTGAGTGACAGGTGCCCCCACCCCACCTCCCCTCTCCCCAGGAATTTGGCCCTGCTCTGCTGTGGGCTCCTGTCAGAGGGAACTTGGGGGATGGAGAACAGCTTGTCCCTGTCCCTCTCTTTTCCTGGTCAGCCTCTCTTGCCTCCAGAGGCCTCCCCAGCCGGCACGTGGTGAAGGCCTTTGGAGAGGGCTGGAGACCATGCCAGGGTCCTGTCTCAAGTTCAGGAGGCACCAGCTCCCTCTGTGGGGCCTGGGGTTTGGCAGGTGTGGCCCCTGGCACACGGCGTCTGCCCCTGACTTTGTGGGGTTCATTTTTGTCTTTCCCCTCCCCTCTCACTATCCTCCCTTTTCTCTAGGGCCCGAAAGGAGACCGGGGAGCCACTGGAGAAAGGGGCCTTTCAGGCCTTCCGGGCCAGCCTGGCCCACCTGGACACCCTGGCCCTCCAGTAAGACCCCGCCTCTTCAAGCACCGCCCCAGGGGAAAGGGCCTGTTGGCTTTGTCAGTTGAGCTCCGCACTGCACGTGTGGGGCTCCAGGGAAGGAGAGGCTGTCTGCGTGGAAAAGGGCCGCATGAGCTTGTGCCTGAGGACCACATCGTATTTGGAAGAAGAGACAAGCTCGGTAGCCAACGCTGTGCCAACTGCACACCAGGCTCCTGACCATGCACCGGCGCCACTTGTAGAGCTCCCTCTGCTAGGTGCCAGGCAGGGGACACTTGGCCCTGCCCGCCCCTCTCCAGGGGAGCTTGTTGGTCACCACAGAAAATGCATAAATGTCAGGAACTAGAAACACAGCGCTACTACTGAATGAAGCTTTCTCAGCAGCTCGGAAACCGCTGATAATGTGTTGAATGAAGAACTAAGGGCTTGCCATTTGTCGTTTAATCTGTACCGCAGTCCTATTTAGTCGGTCCAATTGTCCCCATTGTACAGATGAGGACACCAAAGCTCGGCAAGGTCAAGTAGGGGGTCCAGAGCCCCACAGCTGGTGAGTGGGAGAGCCTGTCTGATTCCAGAACTTGTGGAATCAGACACGCTGCAGTACTCCCTCTGCCAAAGGTCCCAGACAGGCGAACCGGTGAGGTGGGCCGACTGTCAGTCTCAGGGAAGACAGTCAGTGGGTGGAGCTGAGGCAGGAAGGCAGGTCTCCCAGCCCCCACGTCAGGGCACTTTCCACCAAAGCAGACTTTCTTCTGGGGAGCGGTAGCAATGACCCTGGGGCTGGGGCTAGAATGGGGCATGTATGACCCCAGCAGAGAGAGTCGTACACCTTGGTCAGCGCATGTGCCAAGAGGGCCAAGTCTCACCTCCTACTCACTCGGACTCCTGCTAGGGACCTCTCCTTCCCTGCCTGCAGGCTCAGGAGCCTCCAGGACCCCTGGATGAATCTGCCAACTTGCCTTGCAATTCCTCTTCCCTAGCACCCACCAGAAGGGGGTGGGCGGGGCCCAGGAGAGAGCCTCTTCTGTCCTAGGGAGGGAGCGGGCTCACCTGACCAGATCTGCTGTTCACAACTTCATTCAGCAAACATGTAACATACACTCAGGGCCAGAGACCGCAGGATGCTGGGTCTCAAGCAGAGATGCGGTCGGCCCTTCCTACGTAGGGCTCCGTGAGTGGAGGCGGGGGGGAGCCTGGAGCTGTCCGTGTGGTGCTCCGGGATAAGACCGGAGTGTGGGGCAGAGGTCTAAGTTTCCATGCCTGTGCCTGGAGTGTCCGAGAGGGAGGGGGAGGGTCACGACCCATTGGTGGAATAGGGGCTGGGCATGCCGGGGGGGCGGGGGCAAAGCGAAGCATGGGATGTCGAGCTGGGTTGGCACTCATCGCATCTTTATTGTTCTTACTTCCCAGGGTGAGCCTGGTGCGGACGGCGCAGCTGGCAAAGAGGTACGGTCCGTGCTGACTTGTCCCTCCCCTGTGGGAGTGCTGCTTCCTGCTCCCAGCCTTGCCCTACCCCCCCTGCCCACTCAGTCTCGGCTCTCGGGACAGACTGCCTCGGGACAGATATGTAGGCCGTGGTGCCTGTGTTGCTCGTTGCTCGGGGGGGAGGAGCTGGGCTCCAGGGTGTGAGGATGAGAGCGAGACTTGTTTTTCACTGTTTTTAAAACCATGTATCTGGTCAAAAAGAGACAATAATAAAAATCAATTCCAAACAAACATTTCCTGGGCACCAGAGCTTGCCAGGCCCCCCAGTATGCCACAGATCGGCTCTTTCATTCCGACTTCTTACCTTTTTTTTTTTCAATAAAATCTTTTTTTCAAAAGATTTTATTTATTATTTTTTAGAGAGAAGGGGAAGTGAAGAAGAAAGAGAGGGAGAGAAACATCAATGTGTGGTTGCCTCTTGAGCACCTCCTACTGGGGACATGGCCCACAACCCCGGCATATGCCGACTGGGAATCGAACTGACGACCCTTTGGTTTGCAGGCTGGAGCTCAGTCCACTGAGCCACACCTGCCAGGGCTTACCGCTTTTTGTCTGTAACAAGGAACCCAACATAAGCATACACGGCCATGCCGCAGGGGACACCAGTTTCCTTTCCAGCTGTCTACCGTCCTCTTAACAGGGAGGCTGTCGTCCTTTCTCACACAGAGCCTGGCTAGACCCAGCGCAGGGGCCTGAGGCTGTGGATGGTGGTCCTTTCACAGGACATGCCTCCCCGGGGTGGCTTGGAGATGCTGCATAGACTGACCCCTGACATTTGCTTTCCTCTAGGGACCCCCTGGAAAACAGGGATTCCATGGATCCCCTGGTCCAAAGGTGAGTGGGCACCGAGTGGGTTTGAGAGGAAAAGCTCACGAGTTGGTTAAGGCTGGCTCCCAACTATGACTTTAGCCATGGAGGGGACTCATGGGAAAGCCAGCAGATGGCGGGGGGGGGGGTGGCGGGGGGCGGCGCAGGGAAGTGGGCAGAGCCTGGAACAACCTCATCTCTGAAAACTTCTCACTTGGCGCTATTCCAGGATTCTTAGCTGTCACTGGGGGAATGGAAATTTCAAATTCATTTTCTCGTTGATTGATTGATTGACTCATTCATTCATTCATTCATTCCGCAAGCATCTGCTTGATCTTGCTTCCATGCCAGGCCCTCTGCCCTTGCCTTGGGTAAAAGAAGTCCCCACACAATAGGTGCTCACTCAGTTCAGTCGCACTTACACTAGAGTGTGGTGGGTTTACTGAAAATTAGGCACAGCGCTGTGGGATCAGGGGGAGCCATGCTCAACCCAGCGTGGGAGTCAGGGAAGCTGCACAAAATACGGGAACATTTCAGCTCCTACCCTTCGTGACGGCAGGGACGGGCCTGGAGAGCATTGCGCTAAGTGCAATAAGTCAGGCGGTGAGGGACAAATCCCATGTGATCTCACTATAAGTGGAACCTAATCAACAAAACAAACAAGTGAGCAAAATACAACCAGAGACATTGAAATAAAGAACAAACTGACAGTGACCAGGGTGGGGGGCGGCTAAGGGGGCAAAGAAGGGGAACGGTCATCAAGGAACATGTATAAAGGATCCATGGACAAAGCCAAAGGGGGGTAGGATGGAGGGTGGGAGGGAGGTGGGGATGGCTGGGGTCGGGAGAAGTGGTGGGAGGGAAATGGAGACAACTATACTTGAACAACAATAAAAAAGAGAGAGAGAGAGAAATTGAAAAAGCCCACAAAACCAGGAACATTTCAGCTGGGTAGGCGGAGTGCACTGGGTTCAGAGGAGGGGAAGAGCATCCGGGCGGGGAGGGCTCAGACGGTGCGGCCCAATCAGAGAAGTATAACCTCCGAGGTGTGGAGGGAGGTGCGAGGGCAGGGAGCGAGGCTGGAGAAGACGTGGTCAGGACCACATCGTGAATGGTCCCGAATGCATGGCCTAGTAGTTAGGCCTTCATCTGGAGGGCAGTCGGGAATTGTCAGAATTTCTAAGCAGAGAGTAATGCCAGCAGAGCTGTCTTCTAGAGGGACTGCCCTAGCAGTGAGGTGGGGCAACCTGTTGGGATGCTGGGGCCACTGTCCAGAGGGAGATGCTAGGGGCCTGGCTGTGGGCTGCAGAGAGGGGCAGATGCTGAGACATCACGAGGGAGACTTGGCAGTACTTGGCAGTGCTGGACTGTGACTTCCTGTCCTTGTAGGGCGATCCAGGACCTTCAGGACAGAAGGGCCAGGCAGGAGAGAAAGGAAGAGCCGGCATGCCTGGTGGGCCTGGCAAGAGTGGCCCCATGGGGCCTGTTGGGCCACCAGGCCCTGCAGGAGAGAGAGGCCACCCTGGATCTCCAGGGCCTGCAGGGAACCCTGGATTGCCCGGGGCTCCTGGCTCCATGGTAAGGGGAGGCTGACAGCCACAGACTCTGTCTGGACGTGCAGGGTGGGGCACGGACTATTATAGAGCTTGCGCCATTCTGCAGGAAAGAGCATGATTCCCATACGAGTGGCTCTTCACTGTGTGTGAGAGGGTGGGGGGTTGGGGCCCTCTCCCCCAAAATGCACCAATGCACAAAATGGTTTGGACCATTCCCAGGGGTGGCGGTTAGGATTAAGCATCTGTGGGTGGCGCTGGGACCTTTGCTTCCCTCCCCATCTTTTATTTCCATTAAAGCTTTTCCCAAGGGAGGCTGGGAAGTGTAATTGAGGCAGGCTTTCTTCTCTTTCCTCAGGGAGACATGGTGAATTACGATGAAATCAAGAGATTCATCAGACAAGAGATCATTAAAATGTTTGATGGTAATTGGCGGCTGCTGGGTGGCACTGGGTGCAGCTTGCCCTTCCCAGCTGCTTCTCTGCCCTGTCCTGGCCTCCTTTTCCTTAAAGCTCAATATCCTGCCCCCATCCTCCTACCCCACCCCCGCTTTCAGGGATATGTTCAATAAGACTTCAGATGTTTCTTGTCACCTGCTCTGTTCAGAGATAAAATGATTCCCTCCTGCCCTACCCAAGCCCCCACTGGAGCAAAGGAGACAGATAAGAAAACTGACATCAAATGAGTCTGCATGAAGTGAGCTCTAAATACAAAGGCGAGCAGCGACTGCAAGATGGCTGCTGCGGTTTCATTTCAAGCTTGCTTTCCTGTTCGTTTGCTCATCCAGTAATTGATATGGTCAGGACTGGGGAAAACAGGGCCCCTGTCCTCAGGGGGCTGGACGCTATGATGGGGAGCAGACCTTGGGTGTCAAGCCAGGAGTCTGGACTTTCATCTGAAGCCAGTGGTGAACCAATGAGAGGTGTTGGAGAAAAGAGACGCTGTAATTCGATCTGTGCTCCAGAAGGGTCACCGTGGAAAGCAGAGTGAAGGCCAGGGCACAGGAGGCCCCTTGGATCCACCCCATGGTCCTGGCTCTGACCGGGTCCCTCTGAAGAAAGGCTGCTTTGGACTCCATGCTGACGGCCTTTCTACAGCATCTGCAGACGTTCTGAGTCCCCGGGCTGCCCTCTGACCTGTCCCTGTCCTTTCTTACAGAGAGGATGGCTTACTACACCTCCAGGATTCAGTTCCCCATGGAGGTGGCGGCAGCTCCTGGACGACCAGGGCCCCCAGGGAAGGATGGTTCTCCCGGCCGGCCAGGTGCTCCCGGGTCGCCTGGGCTCCCTGGTCAGATTGGCAGGGAAGGACGGCAGGGCCTGCCGGGAATGAGAGGTAAATCTGCCCTCTGGTTCCCGAAGCGCACACGTGGTCCTTTGGGGCACATGTGAGCACTGTATGAAGTCAGCTGTGAATATATTTGTGCATGTGTGTGTGTTTCTAATAATCCAACTGGGTGTGTCATTTTTCTCTCAGGAATAGGACTTATTTTATTTCTTTTGTCCCAGGATTGCCTGGTACCAAAGGTGAAAAGGGGGACACTGGCATTGGCATCGCAGGAGAAAATGGTCTCCCCGGCCCCCCAGGTAGGAAAAGCCAGCATCTAAGACCATGAATCTAGAGCTGCTGAGACCCCCTTTGCTGGCGCTCCTCTTATCACACAGCTGTGCCGCCAGGGCACGTGTGTGGGAGTGGAAGGCCCAGCGCCTGCCCCCTAAACTGGGCTAGCATGGCGCAGTGGGGTAGAGTCGGATGTCGTGGGGCCAGGGACTATGAGTCCAAGTCCTGCTCACTGGCTCTACGACCTTGACCAGTTCACTTAAGCCAGGCTGCATAGCCTAGAAGAGAATGACCAGCATCCGCTGACCTGGCTCTGAGACCCAGTTCATCACTTAACCACATGTGCCACCTCTCTGAGCCTGTGTCCTCGCGTACAAAATGAGATGACAGTGTCATTGTCACAGAATTGTTGTGCAGATTCAATGAATGATGCATACAAAGCACTCGGCCGTGTGCCAGACACAGGGAAGCCCTCAGTAAAGCTAGCCAGCAGTTCTGTTATTATTAATTAATGTAAGGGTCCAATTGGGTCTTCATGAGGACATGTGACCCAAGACACATACATCACATGTATTTTTGACCGTGACCATTATTTCTCCTTTCCTTAAGTCTGGATTTCCTGATTTTCCTTTTCTGGCTCTTCCCACCCTAGGTCCTCAAGGTCCTCCAGGGTACGGCAAGATGGGCGCAACTGGACCAATGGGCCAACAAGGCATTCCTGGCATCCCTGGCCCCCCGGGCCCCATGGGCCCGCCGGGCCAGACCGGCAAGTGCAGCCCCTCGGACTGCTTCGGGGCCATGCCGGTGGAGCAGCAGTACCCTCCCATGAAAACCATGAAGGGACCTTTCGGCTGAAGTCACCGTCTCCGGAAGATGAAGGACTCCTTTGGAAACAAATGTGATGGGTTGTGAATGTTTCGTTTTTTAATTGCTATTAATATTTTTTTATCAATAAATAAAAAAACAAAACTATCTGTAGTCCCACTTCCAGTGGGGTTTCTCTGGTGCTCCCCCTGATGTCCCTCCCTGTCATCCTCCTTTGTCATTTGGTCCCAGGGTCAAAAAGGGCATCCCCCTCGTTGTCTGTGGTCAAGCAGTGGAGCTGTGGGGTGCTGCTGTACCCAGTGCCCCCAGCTCAGCTCTCCAGCTGCTTCTGAACCGTCCCTTGGTCCTCTGGACCGTGTGTCCTGTCCCACCCAGCACACTTCTCAGAGTCGGAGAAGGGGCGTCACCCAGCCTCTCCCTGCAGAGAGCCAAAAGCAGGTTTGAAGACCCCACTTCCTACTCATAAAGGCCCTTTCCTAGTTGCTTTCCTGAAGACAACAGTGCTTGGTACGCCACCTACTCTTTCCATTTCTTGAATGTGACCCAAAGCTAATCCAGGTTGCACCCTGGGAAATGCCACCCAGTGCTGAAGTGTGCTCACCACCTGGCAGCACTCCCAGCGCTCAGGCTCTGCTTGCTGCTCCAGTAATTCTGTGATTAAAGCCCGTGAAACAGGAGGAAGGAGAGGCTCCAGCCCCTGGCCTAGGCAACTAGGGAATGCTGCTCTGGGAAGTGAGACGGAACCTCCTGCCTGGACTGACGCACAGCCCTGTCACCAGCTCTCCTGGACTGCAGATGGCAGCTTTCGTTATTCTTTGTTACTCCGACAGGTGTCTAGGCTTTCAGAAACAGGCTGCATCCATACAAAAGGGTCATTCGGCAAGCCACGATCAGATCTAAGCTTAGATCCGATCCAAGGGTCCTCAAAGCCTACTGGAATTCTAGGGATCTATCTCCTGTCTCTTCAATATGTAAAAAGGCTAGGAAAGAGAAAAAGTAAGTTGACTATTACTGAAACATTCCATCCCAAGTTTCTCTTTCTCTGCTTTTCAGATCCCTGTTCTGATGGGCTGGCAGCCCTGTGAGAAAGCAATAGGGCACGTCCAGAGGGACTTCCAAAAAAAAGTCTTTTTACTGGCCCTAGCTTTTTGGAAGGCTTATCCAAATTGGATAAACTTCAAGGGATCCCAGAGCAGGCTCAGAAATGTACCCAGGGTCCAGATTCTTATCCAAATTGCCCGAAGCCTTCAAACTGTCAGATCTCTCCAGAACTAGTGTTTCCAGCACAGTTCTGAAAATTTCCTTCTCCAGCCCTGGCTGGTGTGGCTCAGTGGATTGAGTGCCAGTCCGCGAACCAAACGGTTGCTGGTTTGATTCCCAGTCAGGGCACACATGCCTGGGTTGCGGGCCAGGTCCTCAGTAGGGGGCATGCGAGAGGCAACCACACATTGATGTTTCTATTCCTCCCTTTCTCTGTCTCTTCCCCTCTCTCTAAAAATAAAGAAATAAAATCTTTTAAAAAAATCCCCTTCTCCAGTTCAGCCCCAAATACTAGAAGACCAGCCTATGGGTGACTTTTCAGAAACTTTGCCCTATTTTTTTCCTGCCAGGAGCAGAGTTATGCCGTGGCCAGGGGAATGGGATCAGGCTGGCTCCTGAGTGTGCCCATGTGTCTCACGTGATGTTTTTAGGTATAGGAGAGTCCGTTCCCATTTTCTCTCTCACCAGCAGTTCTCGGTTAATCCTGGTTCTAACATAAGACATTAAAAAGCAAACCCATCACCTTTGCATTGAAGTAGCAGCCAGTTTTGGACCGTGGGTGAGGACAGATGTCAAAGTGCTCCCTGGGACGGCCGGCCGGCTTCCCTCTCTCAGCTCCTTCTGTGAAGTGCTAGCTGGTGATGAGCCGCATGACAAGGAGCCCGCTGGCACCAGTAGAAAGAAAGAAGCAAGGACCAGCTGCTGATCGGGCGGATTGGCTTTGAAGGCCAGGGGGGAAAGTCGCCACGAGAAAGCACTAGAGGGCCACTCGGGCACCGACCCTTACAGGGTAAGTGATACTCTCTTCACTTTTGTTCTTGAGTCAAAGTCACACTACTCTAGGACATTCTGTGACAGGCTAGGTGTAAGCTTTCATGATTAAGAGTTCTCATCTTCCTGGAGTTTGAAATTGCTATATTTTCTTGGACCATGAAGAACCAGATGGAAAGTTGAATTTATAGTCTCTTCTGTTATCATAGTCAGGAAAAAAAAATCCGGGGATTTTGCTCATAAGTTCAGGAACCGAGTAAGCTAAAGAGAAGGGAAGGAGGGGCGCATGCCTTTCACTCCTTTTGGGCAGCTTTCTCACATTCCTGCCCCTGTTAGTCTTTTGTCTTCATTTCTTAGTGTATTCCAGGCTTTTAAGGCAACGCACAGATCATTGAGATTGGCCAAGTCTAACTTGATGAGTCCATTTCCTCTTTCTACCTTGTGCCAGGAACTGTCTAGGGATTCAGAGGCAAACTAGACAGATATGGTCCCTGCCCCCGCAGCGTCTGTGGGGAGAGCAGACACTTAAACAAGCAATTACAACGAAGTGGGATGACGGGGCAGTAGCAGGCACTAGGGGAGCGCAGGGCCGAGGGACCGAGCTGCGTCTAGGTAGAGATCAACGTAGGCAGAGGCGAGCGCGTGCCAAGGTCCAGCGACGACCGAGCACAGCGCGCCGAGTGGTGAGAGAGTGCGTTGTGGCTGGAATGCGGAGAGGGAGCAGGGGAGACTGGGAAGCAAGGGCGTGCTGCAAGGGTGTGTCGAATCGGATCTGCCTAATGTGGAGTCCACTGACGGCAGTGTGAAGAACGGATGAGAGACCCTGTGTTCTGTGAGATGAAGGAAGGCTGCTGCATATTTATTCTGCAGAGAAAGATTCCCCAAGCGTGATGCCTTCTGGAATGTAAATCTTCCTTTTTGTCATATTCTCCCATCTCCAGAATGCAACAGAATCTATTTCAACTCTTCACACGTGGTCTGTTCACCTCTTAACAGACCAGGTCTTTTTGTTGCTCTCAGTAGTTTATGGGACTAGGACGTGTCGGTGCACTCTCCGTATGGTTCCAGAGTGGAAGGGCAGTACGGCCAGAATGCCATGTCTGCTCTTCTCATTTTTCTGTCAGTTCTGTGGGAAGCTGCAAATCACCCTCTCATCCACAGCATCAAATTGGAATTTAAATTTCAAACTGGCTCTAGTTGGAATCAAAGAGAATTAATTCCATAATAATTAGGTGGGTGTCTGTCTGCCTTCTCAGTAAGCCATACTGGAGCTTGGTGCTGAGCCAGGATGCCTGTGGGGAATGATGTGTCTCTGGGGAGAAGATATTTTCCAGTGGAGGGGCCTTCCATTACTGAGCTCTGCCTCACCTCTAATGGGTCAACCACAGGGCTTCCACGAACTCAGGAAAGTGCTCTGTGCTCTAAAAAGGGCTGGAATCCGAGTGTTCTTCTTTGGCTAAGAGCTGAAACAATAACAGGAACCTCCCCACCCACCTCCGTCTAATTCAGGCAGTTGAAGCTTTGGAAATGAGTTGATTGTTTTTCAGTCTTTGGAAGATCCTGATCTCCTTTTCATGCATCTGTCTCCAAAATAAACACACCTGGGCTTGCTGCAGTACCTCAGAGGCACAACCCTGGACTTGGCTTTGGCTGGTTTCTGACAGCCGGAGAGATGGCTTGGATGGCTTTGCACCCAAATAACACAGGCATCCAACAGACCGTTTTCTCCTTAGAGCCCTTTGCTGGGCAGAGGGAGCTCAGGCATGAAATTCTCTTAGGAGTTTAATCCCCCGCACCCAGACAGAGCTCGGCAAGTGATGGGAACTCAGCAGGTTAACGTGCTTGTGGAATACAATGAGCACGTGTCACATGTCCCCAGTTTGCAGGCCAGGTGTCGCTGTTCTCTCTGTGGGCAAACATCCCTTGACCTTTAGCCCAAACTGCAGGACTTCTTCCTTTCTGAGATTTTGAATTTGATTCCACCTATTTTTTGGATTGGGAGGGGGCTGCTTTACAAAGGTAAAGAAGACAAGACCTAGTACATACTGAGTGCTGAGCAGTTAAAAGATTGTGGACCTGGATTCAAATCCCAACGTCCCCATTTATCTTTTTGGCCGTAAAAAAATCACTCAGCCTCATCTCCTCATTATAAATGGGTAAGAGTAGCTTCTCAAAAGATTGTGGTAAAAACGAAACAACGCATTGTACTTACCACAATATCTGGTACCTAGTAGCATTCAACACAGAATAACAAAACCACTACTACTACTACCATTTATTGAATTCATACCGGGCACTGTTCTAGGTACTGGGGATAGAGGAGTGAAGAAGAAAAGGACAACCCTGCGATATACACATAAACTTTAAAGAGAACAATTCAAATAGTGACAAGTAGGAAAAAAACGAGACACAATGCTGTGGTGGATGACAAGAATGAGGGGAGCAGGCAGTGCTACTTTAGTTGTGGTGTTAAGGGATGTCTCCACAAGGAGGTGATAACCTGAACCACCAGTGAAGAGTCAAGGGCAGAACGTTCCAGACAGAAGAGCTAATCCAAAAATCTGGAGGCGGGAATGATCTCGGCATGTTCCAGGGGTGAAGACCAGGCCAGAATGGCCGGAGAGAACTGAGGACAGCAGTGGCAGGAAGTGTGGCTGGAGAGGCGGCCAGGTCACAGAGGGCCATGAAGTTCATAAGGATGTGCTTAAGTGTTATCATAAGAGTTATGGAAAACCTCTGGAGGAGTTTAACCCCATGAATAACATTATCTGATTTACATTTAAGTGTCCTGAATGTAAATTGCTCTTCATAGAGCAATCACTCTGGCTGCTCTATGAAGTATAGTGCATGGGGGCCCTGGCTGTACGGTTCAGTTGGTTGGAGCGTCATCCCATACACCAAAAGGTTGCAGGTTTGCTCCCCGGTCAGGGCATGTACAGGAGGCAACTGATCGATGTTTCTCTCACATTGATGTTTCTCTCTCTCTTTCTCCCCCGCCTTCCATTCTTCTCCCTCTAAATCAATAAACATATCCTCAGGTAAGGATTTCTTTTAAAAGAATAGAGCATGGGGAAAGAGTGAAAGCAGAGAGGCTTTGGTCAGGAGGCTATGGTTGATGATCCAGGCCACAGATGGTATCTTCGACTGGGTTGATAGTGCAAATGGGAAAAAGAGCAGATGTTAGTCTACTTTGGAACGCAAGCAAATGGAGGTGGGATAGTGTGTGGAGAAACAGAGGCCACACAAGAATCCTCCAGTTTTTTTTTGGCCTGAGAGACTGGGTGGATTTTCTGAGATGAAGGAGAGGAATGGGTTTGGAGGAAAATACCAAAGAGAACTCATACAAGGCTGGCTGGAGTACAGTGGTAACAGTACCAAATGCAAAGGGAGGCAGGCCAGAGAGCGGCTAACTCTGGAGCTGGAGGGAATGTGCGAGGGTGGACAATAGCATTGAAACTGAGCTGTGAAGTGCTGGCAACGGGAAGGATGCTGGTCCGGTGAAAGGAATGGTTTGAGCATAAGTCTGGACAAAAGCAGGTGCAGTAAACTCATTTTTCAAATCTCCACGTTTGTTTCCAACAGCTGGGGAAACTGAGGCTCAGAGAGGTTAAATAACTTGCCCAAGGTCATACAGTTAGAAAGTGGAAAAATCAGGCCCTGGTAGGTGTGGCTCAGTGGATTGAGTGTTGACCTGCAAACCAAAGGGTCGCTGGTTTGGTTCCTAGTCAGGGCACATGCCTGGATTGCGAGCCAGGTCCCCAGTGGAGGGCGCATGAGAGGCAACCACACACTGATGTTTCTCTCCCTCTCTTTCTCCCTCCCTTCCCCTCTCTCTAAAACTAAATAAATAAATTTTTTAAAAAAGAGAAAGTGGTAAAATCAATATTCCACTCTAAAGCAAGAGTGCCACATGGCGAGACTGAACACAGGAGTACAAGAGTGGAAGAGAGAAGGGCCGTAAGACAAGATAGGATAGGTGCGGTGGGCCAAACTGAAAGGCGTGGCGAGCCAGAACCAAGAGGCTGGGCTTCTGTTGCAGTTGGAGAGGAGGCTGTCCAGCCAGCAAGTAGCACGATCAGTACTGTGATTTTGGAAAATGCCCGGCCAGATAGATGGGCTGGAATGGATAACATCTCATAAAACTATTCACTTGTTTATTTTTTAAAAAATACAGTGTCAGGCACTGGGTTAGGTACTGGGGATATAATGACAAGCACACCCAGTCACAATCTGTGCCCATATGGAAGAATTTAACGAATTAATCAGATTATGAACCATCAAGTGGTACACGACTATGAAGTCACTTAGGAACCAGGATCTGACCTACTTTGGGGACCAATCAAGACTTCCCAGCTGAGAACTGGACACCCATTTGTAAACACTGGGGGAAAGAAAAAAAAGACACCTACTAAGAAGGGCTCCTGGTGGCTAACTGGGATCAAATAAAAAAGCAGACCATAGGCCCTGGCTGGGTCACTCAGTTGGTTAGAGCATTGTCCCAATATGCCAAGGTTGAAGGTTCAATCCCCAGTCAGGGCACATACAAGAATCAACCTATGAACACAAAAATAAGTGGATCAATGAATTGATGTTTCTCTTTTGCTCTCTCCCCCTGGGTCCCCCTCAAACTAATTAAAAAAAAATAAAGGCAGAAGCTAGCAGCCCCTTCCGCACAGGGTTACCTCATGCAATCTGCTCCTCCCAGAGAAGGTGCCTATTTCTGGCCTCTAGGCCACTCCTCATAAAGGTTTCCTGGAATCCCACTTCAACCAATAAGATTGAGTGTTTCCCATCCAATCAAAACTGTGCAGCTCTGACCAGTCAGAGGAACTCTACTCTGACCAATCAGGACAGTGCCCTTTGGGCCAATCAAACTGCAAGGATTTGGGACCCTTATTTGCATGAGGACGGACCTATCAGGGATCACGGAGTCGGCAGAGACCTCTGTCCATAGAAGCCTGCTCTTCTCTGGCTCTGGAAGCACACATTCCGTTTCCACCTGAAGACGAGAGTTATGTTCTCCCTAGCTGAAAGGAAACACCAAACACTGTCTTGGGAGAGCAGTGCGAGGCAAACTGGTGCAGAGCGAAGCAGACCAGTGTAGTGCACAGCCCACATCCAGGAGCAGAACAGAGGGGTCCAGCTGGAGAAGGGGCTTGGTCCCACAGTGTTCTGCAGCTCTACAGTTCTCACAGCCATGAATAAAGTTTCCTTCTTCCTGCACCCCAAATTGGTAATTCTTGTTGGCATTGAATTGGTACCAATGACCACCGGTTGACATACTGACTCCAGTTGTAGGCCACACACTGCCCCACTCTCATGGTGAAATGGGGTAAATTAGACTTTCCCCACTTAGAAAAAAGGGCTCCGCATAATCTAATTTTCCTCGCCCACTATGCCAGTTTGGGATTTTCCTCTCCGAAGACCACAGATCCCACTCCAAAGCTACTAATTGGAACACGGTGTCTTGACATAAGAGCGAAGTACTCAGCCATCGCCTTCATTCTTTCCAGAAGGCCTAGGTCTGTTCCCAGTTGTCACCGTAAGGGCCTGGGCACACCTCCCGGCGGAAAGTTGGAGTGAAGGCAGCAATTACGCCACTGTCACATGTCCCACTTGCCAGGTTAAAACATGGCCACCACCGCAACACCCCACCCAAGCGTCTCACTAAACACCAGAGCCTGGCCACTCTAGGGTCCACTCTAACGTAGGAAAGGGAGGGACGAACAAAACTTCCGGAAACCCCCATCCGTCCCTTAACTCCTCCCGTGTTTCCGGGAGGAACCGCCCACCGCCCTATAGCGTCACTTCCGTCAACCCCTGCACCCAGGATTGACAGACACGGTATTCAATCGCAAGTGGGGCTGCCCCCAGGCCCAGGCCGGGGGCGGGCTTGAAACCGGGAAGCCCGGCCCCTCGCTGCTGTGTGACGTCAGAGTCGCCATGGCCAGCTATCCCTACGGGCAGGTAAGTGTGTGAGGGGCAGGCGAATCCAGGCAGGGGCCTCGCCAAGCCCAGGTCCAGAATCTCGGCTTTACTTTCTCTCCGCTTTCTCCGTACCCCTCCGGCGCTGAGGTTGGCTTCCGCGCGGTCTCGGGCGAATGAGAAGGGAAAAGGGATGGTCGGTCGCTCCCGTCTCGCGTCACTCAGGACTGAACGTCTGGGAGGTCGTGTCGCGCCCCCTTTGACGTTGCGCACGCAAGGATTTGGGGATCTCTGACCCCACAGACTCAGGTTGGGTTTGGCCTGGCCCATATGCTTTTCCAAGGCTCCCGCAGGCCCCCCGGGCGGGGTCATCAATGCCAACACCATGTTTACAGCACTAGTCCGTCGGTATCATTGGGGGCGTCGGATAAAAACAGACTCATGACGTACTGCGTCCAAATAATAAAGAGAATCTGGTTTTAGCTGGTCCCACAAGTGAGCATGACTGCGTAGTCCAACACCTCCAATTCACTCGTAGGAAAAGAGAAACGCAGAGAAGACACAGGACTTGAAATCACCAAGAAGTTAGGCAGCAAACCCCAGAGCTGGCAGCAAATGCTGCTGCTCACTTGCCCACCCATTTTGATCCAGGCAAGAACACCACTGCCAGACTCCTTTGTTGGATGGCGGAATGGCTGAGTGATTAAGTACCGTTTGGAGTCAGAAAGGTTCACACCTTGGTTCCATCACCTAAATAGTTTTGAACCTTTGAGCGAGGTGTTTTGCCTTTCTGAACCGAAGTTTCCTCTAAAACAGAGACAAATAATAGGGACTGCCTGACAGCCTTTCTGAAGGGCAACAAAGTGAGGCTTGTAGGCCATTTGGTACTACAAAGTGTAGCAGGTGTTACCTTGTAGTATTTTGATTTTCATTAGACTCCTAGAAGGTCAGTGCTGGAGGGCCCTCAAAATAGTCCCTGCTTTTAAAAGGCGGAAACTGAGCCCAGAGAGGGCTCCCGAGTTACCCAAGATCACACTAGGTCAGGAGATAAAACCCACACGGGAAAAATTGTTGAACAACATCATCTGGTATGTTACGAAGTGCCACATGGAATACAGTTAACATCCCAAAAGATGGGACAAGAACCCTCTGAGGGAGCGCAGCCCTGTACACTTTTGGGCCTCCATTTTCTCAATCATGAAGGTGCGGTAAACATGCTATCAGGGAGTATTACTCCTAGTTTAAGGCTGAGGAACAGGAACAGAGGTCAGGTAGCTTTCCCAAGGTCATACATAGCAAGCGAGAGGATGAGGACAGGGCTAGAATTTAAACATCTTCCATTGCATACTTAGAGGTAGGAAAGAGGGAGACCCGCATGGGCTGGGGTTAAGAGGAAGCAAAAAGTAGCAGTGTTGCCCAAGCTCCTTTCCAATCTGAGTCTTGTGAAACATCAATAGGTATTGCTAATGGAGGAGGATTCTGTGATTAACACATTAAGCACCCAGCTGATTTTGCTAGGCTTTCCCTTCAGGCGGTGGGCCGGCGGCCACTCGATGGGTGTTGAGTTAGAGTATAAACAGGCGCACAATGGTGCAGCCAATGCAAAACTTCATTAAAATTACAACATTTATTTTTTAACCTTGATACTGCCAGTCCCACGCACCAGTGTCGCCCAAACGAAAAGTTTGCTGTCGGTCCCCATGGACTGACGCCGCGCTTAACGTGTTAAATAAGTTTGGAGAATATTCTGTTAAATAGAGTTGACTAAGTTCACCACAGGACATCTCAGAATTCTTAACTTGTTAATATACATTGTAAATATACCAGAGAGGGATAGAATGTGGGGTATTAAACTTACCGAACTATGGGACCTATCTCCCCCACCCCACCCCCCTTTTTTTTTTACACCTGGTCAATTTTTTGGTAGCACTAACATTCCTGAGAAACAAAGTTTCAGTAAACATTGCCACAGTGCATTGTTTCTCAGTGGATGGTCTGCATCAGAATTACCTCGGAGCTTGTTAAACAGGCACACGTCGGGGTTCCGCCTTAGACCTGTTCTGCACCTAGGAAGGGTTCTACATTTTAATGAGCTTCTGGAGGCAATTCGTATGCGTCCTAGAAGAAGTGACATAGAAATCAAGAGCCTGAACTTCCAGATTAGACAGAACGAGGCTAGAATCCTAATTCTGCTACTTAGGTATATGTCCTTGGACAGATTATCCAAGGGCTGGGAGCCTCAGTTGCCTGCCTGTCGAAAGAGAGGACTGGTGCTTTGTAGGGCTAAGTGAGGGTGAAACACGGTAAACCTGTAGGGAGCTGGGCACGAGGCTAGCACGAAGTGTGTGCCAGCCCATGGTGGCAGAGCTCTGGCCGCTGCAATCGCTGTTACTGCACAGTGCTGCCTGGGCTTCTGCTCAGTGAAATGTGGCAAAGGGCACAGAGAAACGTGCCTGGAATAACAGAAATGCTTTTGTTCCCCCATCATACCCTTGTCTTGTTCAGCTCCTGGTCCATGCAGCCCCGAGAGAGGAAATGCGTTGTTTTAAAGCCTCCAAAGGTTTAGCGTTACCTCCCTACACCTGTTATAGAGCCCTGGAGGATTCTAGCTTCTTGTTAGGAGTCAAAACTGTTAATTTTCTACTGCCTCTAGCCCCAGGGCTCTCAAGCACTTGCTGGGCGTGGGGATAATAAAACTCAGGTGCCCTTTGATCCTGTGGGGGAGCCAGCCTCATGTGTTTCAGTGCTTAAGAGCTTGGTCTCTGAGGCCACAGAGACTTGGCTTCAAATTCCTGCTCTGCCATTTCCTTGCAGAAATTTCTTAGAAAGTCTGAGGCTCAGTTTCCCCTTCTGGAAAATGGGGTTATAAGAGTACCTAACTCAAGAGTTACTGTAAAGATTAAACGAGACGGTCCATGTAAAGTGCTTGCTGTGATGTTTTGGCGTGCAGTAAGTATCCAGGTGGCAGAGTGATCTAGACGTGTACACTGCAGGGTCAGTGTGGTAAACAGTAAATGGGAGCAAGTGTAAGGTACGAACACAGCACAGGAGGGGTACCTGACTCCGTCTCTGGGGGAGGAAGTTTTCCTGAGGGAAGTGACATTTAAGCCCAAAATTGAATCGTCAGTCGGGTTTAGCTGGGTGAAGAAAGGCGTTATGGTATTCCAGGAGCAGGAATAGCATGCACAAAGGCCAGGAAGCAAGTGAGAGCTGGTATTTTGGAGGAACTGAAGGAGATCAGTCCACGTGCTGTGAAGAGGAGGAAAGGGGGAAGAAATGAGACGAGATAGGTAAGCAAGGATCAGATGCTTTTCTGAAGAGTGTGGACTACATCCTAAGAGCAGTGGGGAACTGCTGACGAGTTTTCTCCCACTCGTACTTTGGAGCCATTCCCACGGGGCGCTGGGAGAACGGGTTGAAGCGGGAGAGACTGGAGGCAGGGAGAGCAGGTGCAGAGCTACTGACTGCTGTGGGTGAGAGAGGACTGTGATCCGGTGAAGATGGTTTGAGAAGCACTGGGGAGGCAGAGGTGAGAACACTTGGTGCCTGATCGCAGTGTCGGAGGGGAGGGGAGAGGAGGTGCCCAGGAGGGCACCAGGGTTCCCATTCACTGCGATGGGGACATAGAGAGGCATAGATTTGCGGGGGGAGGCCCAGGGGGTGGTTGGATGTGTGGGTCTGCAGCTCGGGTGAGGTGAAGCTGGAGGGAAGGATGGAACCTCTGGAGTGTCAGCGCAGACATGGTCATTGAAATCTTGGGACAGCTCTCGGCTCACTGGTTATTTGCTGCCAGTTTCTGGCCTTTAATATTTTAGGAGGCTCTGCTGGTGAACGTCCCAGCTGTTCCTCTGTCTTGCGATTGTTGAACCCCTGGGAATGGGTGCTAGCCCCCTCCTGCAGGCACTTGAGGGGGCTCTAGAGCACAGGTTGTCTCAGCAATGCTGCCTGCTCTCTTCCTCACCCAGACTCAGTGGGGACCAACCTTTGACCCCTCCAAGCCTCTCAAGGGTTTTGGAGGTAGAAGATGAGTCCTCAGAGCCATAAGAAAATATAGGACTTCTGCCCGGCTGGTGTAGCTCAGTGGATTGAGCGCGGGCTGGGAACCAGGTGGTCCTGGTTCGATTCCCAGTCGGGGCACATGCCTGGGTTGCAGGCCAGGTCCCCAGTGAGGACCATGTGAGAGGCAACCATACATTGCTCTTTCTCCCTTCCTTCTCCTCTCTCTATAAATAAATAAATAAGTCTTTAAAAAAAATTAGTTTATTAAAAAAAAGAAAATGTAGGACTTCTGAGTAGATTATTTGGGATGGGGTGAGCTCCCCACCACGTGCAGGAATACAGAGATTCCAGACTGACTGAGAGGTTAGACTGTAGGGCCTTTGGGGTCTATTACAATACTGTGGCTTTTAAATTGGGCTCTAGGAGCTGGGGTGAAGGAAGGATAAGATTCTTCTGAATCTCCCTGGTGACTGGGCCTGGAGCCTCAGAATGAGCACTAATCCAGCCCTTCCCCTTCTACTGTGGAAATCCGTCATACTTGACAGATACATCTAGGACAATGCCCGGCCCCCGCACATAGTAGCCGCCTACTCATTTACGGAGTGAACCCACAGAAGAGGGTAGTATAGTGGAGCCATGCAGACCCCGATTTGAATCCCACCTCACCTCTTCCTGCTGCATCACCACAAGCACAGCGTTAAACTCTCTGCACCTTCGTTTTCTTGTCTGTGAAAAGGAGACAACGCATCACAGGACGGAGGAGCAGTGAGAGCCGATGGAACTGGTAGCATTTAGCAGACCCCGGATAAAATGTTAACCGTCCCTCCCCCACCCCAGAGTTTCTGTAATGCTTTGGAAACCAGGGTTTCTGAACTCTTCCTGTCTGGTTTTTTTTTTCCCCCCTTTTATCATCTGTGTTTATCAGTATAAAATTCTCTTGGAAAAGCTCTCAAAAAGGTTGGCAGCATGGAGTAGTATAAAAGAACCCGGCGTCAGGGACTTGGGTTTTCATTTCTGATTCAGACCTTTACCGACAACTCCGCGACCCTCGGAACCGTCTTCCCAGCCTGGATTTGGTCCCGCTGGGCAGCCCCACTCCCTTCATATTCTGGTGCAGCTAGAAACCTGCGTCATTCCAAACATTTCCCTTTCCTCACTCCTCCTCCCTCCAGCTCTTCCCTAACCTAATTAGTTGCCAAGTCATGTCTGGTCTGTCTCTGAAATAGCTTCAGAATTCATCCTGTTTTCTCCAGCTCCGAGTCTGCTGTCTGGCTCTGACCCTGCTTGCCCGGCGCCTAGCCTGCTGCCTCCTCTGCTAGCTCATCCTCCACGCTGCTGCCGGTTAATTCTCCAAACATGTTCCTCCCCTATTGGAAACCCTTCTATGGTGCTCTGTTTCCTCCAGCATGAGTCCAAACTCTTCAGAGTGGCATTCATTTGTTCAGATACTATGGGGGCTTGCAGGTGCCAGGCACTGCGCAGGACCCTGGGGTACCGTGATGAATGAGCCCAGTGTCTGTCCCTGGGGAGCTTGCTGCTGTGCGGAGGAGACCCTGCAGAGACACTGTTCTAAGACACCAGTAACTCACCAGCCAGCCGAAATGCAGCAGTGGAGGTGCTTGGGCAAGGAGGCTGTAAAGAGTTTGCCTTTCTGAGTTCTTGCCCCTGCCCCTTGCTTTTTACTTTGTTCCTTGACCACTCCATGCTTGTTCGTAGGTCTGTGCCTTTGTCTCTCTTCTCCCTTCTGTCTGGAATGTCCTTCTCTGCCTTCCTTTTAGAGAAGGCCCTTGCATCCTTCACTGCCAACTCCAATATCACCCCTGCCTCCTCCAGGAAGTCTTCCTTGACCCACCTCCAACATTTGTCCATGTTACTGCTTATTTATCATTCATTAAGCAGAACAAGTTCCTCTGCTCATGCTTCCTTGATAGCATTTAAGTGGATTTTTCTGGTGGCACTGATCAGACTGCATTGTAATTATCTGCGGGCTCCTGGAGGCCAGACCCTGCTTAGTTTTGTGCCCCCGAGCCTAGCACAGAGCCCAACACAAGATTGTTGCTCCATAAGGCTTGCCGAAAGAAGTCTTTTAACAGGCGTGTGCCTCAGTTTCTTCATGTGAAAATGGGCCTACTACTTTCTTCCTTTCTTCTGTAGAGGATCGTTGGCAGGATGCTGCCAGTAGAGTTTGTGTGTGTGTGGAAGTGCTCTGTAGACTTCACACAGGAAGGCTTTAATGTGGGGCGGAAAGGAAAGGGTTGGTTGCTGCCAGGCTGCACCAGGCCCCTAGGAGGTGAGAGGGAAGGTCAGGCTGCTGGCACCTTCCTTGTTGGCCTGAGGGCATTTCCCAGGGTGCCCTAGGCCGGATGCAGTTTATGACTTTGTTCACAGGGCTTATTGTGGGGCAGCTACTTCCTGGCTTGGTGTTCAGCTTGTTCTTTGTGCCCAGACTCTCCTCTGCAGAGTCCCCACCCCCTCTTCTGCCCACACCAGAATCCCGTTCCCTCCCGCTTAAGGGAAGAATGCCAGAGCAGGCAGCAGTGGGGATCACTGGACTGGGGTATGGGTGCAGAGTGATCCAGGTCTGCCTCTGCCTCCAACTCATAGTGCAACACGGCAAGTTCCTTCCCCTTTCTTGGCCTTGATTTCCCCATCTGTAAGCTGAAGGGGTTCAGTTAGGTGACTGGCATGCTGGGCACCTCTCCCATTACTCCTCTCCAGCTCCCTCGGTTATCTTTTTCATTCAAGTCTCAGCCCAAATGCTGCTTTCTTATGGAAACCCTCCCTGATTTCACACCATCTCCTTTGTGACCTCATGGCACGTGGCTTAGGCGTCCATTGCAAACACCTGTTTCCTTGTGCTATCTTGTTAGGTGTTACAGAGAGTAGCTCCGCACCTCTCCTGTTAACTGTGAGCTCCTTCAGAACTCTTCACTCTCCTGAAGTGCCCCCTCCATCGCGGCCTGAAGGTTTCCTGGCCCAGGGCTTTTCTGGTAATAATACAATAATAACAGTGGCTGCTATGATTTATTGATCATTTCCTTTAGGCCAGACACTGTTGTAAGAACTTCTGTTTTCTTACGTTAATGGTTTTCAAACTGTCTTTTGGATCAATGAGCATTCTGCAGAGCTTCCTCACAATCTAGCAAGGGAGGGTCCCTCGCAGTCAGGGCTTGGGAACCCCCACCCTGCTTCAGCCAGAGCAACTTTCTTTTATCAGTTTTTAAAATTTTATTTTATCAAAAGATTCTTCAGCTCAAAATTCAACCAACAAAACTCGACTGCATTTATTTGTTATAATCTGCAACTCATTGAGGAAGGGCTTGTTCTATTTCACTTGTGAAGGAACAAGCTCTGGGAGATTAAGCCGTTGGCCCATGGTCATGAACTCAGCTGGTGAGAGCAGAGTTTTGGATTGAGGTTTGCCTGTGACTTCATTGTCTGTGAAGGAGTCTTGCTGCGGTCCTAGCCACAGCCGCTTCCAGGGCAAGAGAGCTCCCATGATGCTGCGTGGGGGAGGTGGAGGGTCTGTTTCAGTCCTCTCTCCAGAAGCCTCCCTTCCTTGAACAAGCAGACCCTCATTAGACAAAGTCTGCATTTGTTCTTAGCCCTGAGGACAACTGTCCCAGAAACTATCAAACACAGTAAAAAGAGAAAGTCCAGGCTCTCAGGGGCTAGGCCATTAGTGTGCCTTGCAGGCTGATCTAGAACCTGTCTAGGTGTTACCACCCTCATAGCCCTCAGGGCTGGGCCCAGCTGCTCTCGGTGTTCTTGAGCTCGGCCTGTCTGCAGGTGGGTTGGGGCTGTGCTCTGCCAGACCCTTTGCTGGCCATTTAGGGAGTTGGAGCTGAACACTGAGCCTCAGGGATCCCTGGCTAGAAGCACGAGAACACGGACAAGAGAGGGAATGCCTCCTCCCCCCGCCCCTGTATGTCCTAATGTACAAATGGCCTTGGATTAGCAGCCAGGAGACCTGGGTTCTGGCCCCAGTCCCACAGTCTGTATATGGTTTTCCTAGACTTGAGTTTCCTGCTCCATAGAAGGGTGCTGTTATTAATAGTTTGTGTATATCAAGTGCTTACTCTGTGCTAAGATCTATGTCAAAGTGCTTCATGTGACTGGTCTCATTTCATTCATACACCAACCTGGTAGGTAGCCAGGCTGAGAGAGGGTAAGTCCTTAGACCAGTTAGTAAGTGGCAGAACCTGAACTTGAACTGATCTTTTTGTCTCTTAACCATTGCATTATATTGCCTTAGGAATAGGGTCTGGCCTGCCTCACAGATCCGTGAGTGAGGATGGGAAAGTGTTTTTGCATCACAAGCTGGAGTAGGGTAAGGGGCACGCTAAGGATGACTCCATGCAGTGGACACATCATTTGTGACAGAAGACGGTCACTTCTGTACTGTGAATTTGCAGATAGGGATGGGGTACCGCAGGGTGAGGATTTGGAATTCTGTTTGATTCATTGGCCTATTCATTCATACAATAAATGTTTGCTGAGCATCCATTCCACACTGGGGGCTGGGGATAAAATGGCAAACCAGACATGATCCCCAGCCCTTGGGGAGCCCCCTTAGGGTGCAGGGAAGGGGAGTCGGGAGGTTAGGGTTCCAGCCTTGGCTGTAGGTCATTGGTGTTTCGACCCTGGGTAGGTTGTATCTCTAGAAGCCTCAGGCTCCCCATCTGAGTAACGGGGCCATGGTTGCAGCCTTTGCCTGTAGGAGCAGCTGAAAGAATGGCGGTGGCCATGCTTATAGCCGTCAGGTGCCATACTGTGACCAGTTTCTGGCCTTACCATTCTGACTGATATTTTGCTCTTCTTGCAGGGCTGCCCAGGAGCTGGAGGACAAGCACCCGGAGCCCCTCCGGGTAGCTACTACCCTGGTGGAGGGCAATATGGCAGCGGGGTACCCCCTGGTGGCGGTTATGGAGGAGGTCCTGCCCCTGGAGGGCCTTATGGACACCCTAACCCTGGAGGGCTCCCCTCTGGAGCTCCAGGAGGACCATATGGCGGTATGGCCCCAGGGGGCCCCTATGGTCAGCCACCTCCAAATTCCTATGGCGCCCAGCATCCTGGGCCTTATGGACAGGGACCTCCTCCAGGTAAGTAGGGATTTGGGGTTGCAGGTGCCTCTGACCTTGTTCTCAGTTATCAAGGGCCCATTCTTGCCCTTCCTGTGGATGTGCAGGCAGCCTGGTCTCTGACGCCTTAGAGTCTTGCTTCTGTCTTCAGCGTGCATCAGCAGAATGGAAGTCTGCTCGTTAGCTTTCAGGCGGTAACAACAACCCCACAGTCTCTTTGGCTCACAACCACAAACGTTTATTTCTATTGCTTGCTCACAGTTATTTAGTCTTGCTTACATGCCAACAGCTGTGGTTTTGGCTGCTGAGGTTCTGTTCCACATGTCTTTTCTTGCCAGGATCCAGGCTGGAGGAATAGCCCCTATTCGAGATAAGTGTGTTCTTGTGGCAGGGAAAAAAAAAAAAGCAGGAGACCCAGCAGGAAGGAATGCATGATGCCTCTTAAAGCTTCTGCTTTCAATTACTTTGTATCTCTTCCACTCACATGCTATTGGCCAAACCACATCCCCTGGTCCAGCCTGATACCAATAGGATGGGAATGGATGCTCCTCTCCTGGGGGGTTTTGCAGGCTGCCAGGAAGGGGATAGGATGGACAGTGCCCTTGGGGAAGGCAGTGGACGTGCAGGCATAGATCGGCAAATAATGGCAGATAATGATGCCGTCCATCATAGGGGGAGCCCCATTTCTGTGTAAGGGGGACCAATTTATTATATGTAGAAAAGCAAGATAGTGTAGTTGTTAAAAGCTGGGATCAGACTACCTACTGAACTGACCAAATTATTTTACCTCTTTAAGTCTTGGTGTTTACATCTGTAAAAATGGTGACTGTCTCTCCCAAGCTGGTTATTAGTAAGGATGAAATAAAAATAAGAACATGCAGGTAAACATGAGAATAGTGCCTGGCACAAGGGAAACAATATTCCGAGAGAGGACTTGTACTGGGGCATTTTCAGCAAAGAAGTATTCAGCATTTACTGTGACAGCAGATGCTGTGAAAGATGCTGAGGCAGGCAGAATGTGGGAGTGAGCTCGGGGCGGGGTGAAGAGCAGAGATTCTGAAGGTGAGGTGCTGGACAAGATGGGGTCGGTTGGGGGTGGGGCTTGGTGATTTAGTACAGGCGGAGAACCCCGGGTGAGGGCTCAGTGAAGATTTCTGAGTGGTCGCAGACAGGGGTCAGGGAAGGTGAGTGCCCAGTCCCCTGCTTCCTCCCAGACTCATTAAAGCAGCCTCTGAGAGGGTACGCTGTTCCCGAGAGACCAAGCCAGCAGGAAAGCGGCCTGGAACCACTGTGGTGCACCTGATGGGCCTCTAGGGAATGGCGCTGCTGGGAAGCTGCAGCATCTCAGCGTTGACACCCAGGCGGGAGGCTCGGAGGGAGATGTGCAGATCGCGGGGGTTCTAAACACCGTGAGCAGTGGCATTTATCTTGTCAGAGCCCAGAGGTCCAGGCTGTTTGCTCTCAGCTCAGCAGCTTCATGGTGGATTTCCTTATCCTTTTAAAATCTTGTCTCTGAGCCTACATGAGGTCTTTGCAAGAAAAGGAACCCCCAGCTGTGAGGCTTATCCCTCCAGGGCCTGAGGCCAGAGATAATCTCTGGGGCTGCAGAGGAAAGGCAAGCTGTGCCTTAGCTCTTAGCTGCTCACCCTCTGTAGCTTTCTGTCACCTGGTGCCTCGGCCTCCTCTCCAGGGCAGCTGGTGGCCTCCTAGAGTAGTGCTTCTTAAAGCATGAGCTGTATGTCACCTGCATTGGTCACCCGAAGCCCCACTGAACCCAGGATCTGAGGTTGGAGCACCACTGCTCCGTAAGACAGGTTTGACCCATAAAGCGCCCACAGGAAACACCCTGAAGGTGCCCCAAACCCAAAGGGCCTTTCCAGCCCCCTCCCCTGAACTGCTTCTCCCTCGTGTCAGCCCGGGACCCCTCGGAGTACTCTGAGCACGCGGTGCCCACCACATGCCTTTTCTGCACCCCTCTCGTCCTTGTAGACCCGGTGTGAACATCCGTCCTCTGCGGAAACGGGACCGCACAGGTTCAGGCCCTTTGTGAAAACTCACTTCCGCTGTTACTTCCTTTAGTCTTCACAACTACCCTGGGAAGTAGGTCCGTTTTAGAAATGGGGGGATTAGCACTCAGAAAGTGAAACAATTTGTCTAAAATCACACAGGCTAGTAAGGGTCAGAGCTCTTTGCTTCCAGAGCCTGAGGGGCTGCGGCCCTCACTCCTCCATGGCAAAGCTGCTGTTTTAGGAAGGACGGTGGCACCTGCCTGGTCCCCCACTCAAGGCGGTCAGATGGCCCCTCAGTCTGCAAAGCCCCTGGCCTCACTGTTGGATGGGGCGAGGTGGCTGTCCCGGTGCCGCCCGTGCGAAGGCGCGCACGTTAAGTAGGCCAGTTGAGTGGGTTTAGCAATGCTGCGTAACCCTGGTTTTTTCCTAAGGCAGTCCATGCTTCCCCACACTCACCTGTCAGCCTTTCCGTGCACTCCAGCTCTCTCTGCACATCCTTCCAAGTGAATGAGCCTCCTCCGCCCACTGACATATACGCAGACTGCGTACAAACTCCCGACATGCACACGAAGCTGTTCGAGCCACAGCCACACTAGCAGTCAGCAGTGACATCGTGCCTCAGTCGCGGCAGGTGCTGATTTAAGGGTTTCTGTCCATCTTCACAATTGGTGAAGTAGATGCTGTTGTGTCCTCGTTTTATAGATAAGAGAACTGATGCACGGAGAATTTAAATAACCAGGGCCGTGACATGGGGCGGGGGCTGGGACTCGAACTGAGGCCGCTCTACTGTGACTCAGACACCTTCCCTGTCTGTGTCTGGCCCTGTGCCCGCCCCTGGGGATTCAGAGATGGGTTAGGCTCCAAGTCTAACCTGGAAGGCGGTTTAAAAACGTGGAGTGAGCTGGGCCATGAAAGAGTAGAGGAGAGGGGAAGAAGGCCGCTCCGGGGACGGGGGTAGGAAGGGTTTGTAGGGACAGCCCTTCATTTGGGGGTGAAGCGGGCACGGACGTGGGCGCAGAGAGCCGCGGGCGAGGAGGCGGAGGTGGAGGGAACGGGGCGAGCGAAGGCTCTGTGATGGGGAGGTGCAGGTGCGGGTGGGAGCAAGTGCGATGCTTCATCCGGGCCAGGCCAGAGGTAGGAGGGGGACGGTGGGGGCAAAGTGGGAGAGGTCGACAGAGTAGACCCCGTCTGGGGACCCCTGGAATGCCATTTTAAGGATGCTGGGCTTTTATTTTGTAGACAGCGGGAGCCTTTGAAGAGTTTTGAGTTGAGACGAGGGGAAGTTGCGGGGGACAGAGTTGAATTTTACGAAGATCACTCGCAGCAGGTGAAGGGTGGTGGGAGGGGCTGTACGGATGGTGTGACCAGGCTGTTTGGTTTGTTACAACAGTGCAGGTGACAGGTGCCTGCGCCCGGGCAGGTGCAGGAGGAACAGAGGGGAAGAGATATCTGTGTGCGAACTGACAGAATTGGGCAGCTCTCTGGATGTGTGGGATGAGGAGATGTCTCCAGGGGACAGATGGGGACGCGTGTCCCACATCAGAGGTGATGGGGAAGGAAGAGAGGTGGAGCTCTGTGGTCACCTGCCCTCTGGCAGCTCCTGACAGACTCAGCTCTCCCGGGTGTCAGGGCCCTCGGGCCGGTTCCCATCCCCAGGGCTCCCTGCTGCTGGGACTCTCAAATACTTGTCCCCAGGCTGTGTGTGTTAGGTGCCCGGCAAACATTTTTGGGTCTCCAGTCTGTGAGGAAGAGATAATCCCTCCCCTCAGAGAATTCTTAATTAGCCGGACAGGTCCTTGTTCCTTGGAAACTGCAAACCAAGTAGAGAGGTGACCAGAGCGCTGCAGGGAAAGCCTGTGGATTCAGAGTGGAGGGTGACCGAACACCGGGAGTGTCCACTGAAGGTCCTCTTCCGTCAGTCAGGTGTTGGCCTGATGGGAGACGGGGTGGGTGGGTTTGTGAGACTGGGCGGGGCAAACCCATAGTCAGGCAGGCACTTGGACTAGCCCTTCCTGCAGGTGGCGCCCCTCCCAATGTGGATCCTGAGGCTTACTCCTGGTTCCAGTCAGTGGACTCTGATCACAGTGGCTACATCTCCATCAAGGAGCTGAAGCAGGCCCTGGTCAACTCCAACTGGTCCTCATTCAATGACGAGACGTGCCTCATGATGATAAGTGAGTGCTCGCCTTCCCTGTGGGCCCGGCGGGGGGCGGCGTGACCTCAGGGCTGGCAGCAGGTGGGTGGGTGGCCATTCTGGGGGAAAATCTTTTGGCCAGGGAGGATTTCCGGCAGGGGACTAGGTTCAAGGTGAGAGTTAGACTGAGAGCTCTTCCCCATAGATCTTTTCCCAAGTTCTAGTTCCTGTGGAGTCACAGGCTGACTCCATTTTCCATTCTGCAGAATGGGACTGCATGCTCCGTTAGGAGATGACAGGGGGCATGGGGGGGTTCACCTGCCAAGCCCACAGAGAAGATGCGGTTCTGGAAAGGGTGGCCAGGAGGGGTGCTGGTGTGGCACTTGATGAGGGTATGTCTTGGGTATGGGCCTCTGGGCATGTGGGCCTGTGGAGTCTCCTGCTCCATCCAGCCCGGGGAGGAGGGCTGCCTCCACGGAGAAGGGCTCCCTGAGGACCCTGGGCCTGCCATCGTGAAGCCTGCCTTCCTCTCCCTTCTCCCCAAGACATGTTTGACAAGACCAAGTCAGGGCGCATCGACGTCTACGGCTTCTCAGCCCTGTGGGCGTTCATCCAGCAGTGGAAGAGCCTCTTCCAGCAGTACGACCGAGACCGCTCGGGCTCCATTAGCTACACGGAGCTGCAGCAAGGTGAGGGCCGTGGCAGGGGCGCGGGGCACAGCATGTCTCCACTCCCTGAGGGCGAGCGAGGGCTCTTCTCCGGCTTCTGACCCCCGAATTCTGGCTGCACTGCAAACACTGCCCGCAGGACAGGCCTGCTCCCTGCCCCTTCTGGGCCCGGCTGCGGCTTGGAGCCAAGACCTAGGGCAAGGGAACGCCTGGGTCCTGGATCAGGGCTGGATTCCAGTGCTGGGAGCCCTGGCAGTGCCGGGTGAGACAGGCCCAGCCTGCGGGGAGCCTCGGGGATGGAAATGTAGTCGCCCAGGGTGCTGTGGGACTCCTTTTGCTCTGGTCTGTAGCATGCAGAATGGAAAGAGCCCCATGTAGGGGCTCAGAAAGATGGTCTCTGTTATTGGCTCTGCCAGAAGGCAGTCATCTTCCCAACTCTGGGACACAGACCACTCCAACTATTGCAGGTGGGGAGGGTGACCCAAGGCCGCGGTCCCAGGTCTGCTTCCAGTTCTGACTGGGGAGGACGGGTGGTGAGTGGGGTCATGAGAACCTGACAGGGAGCTTTGCTACCTGGGAGGGAGAAAGGTTCCCCAGCGAACCCAGCCCCTTGTCTGGGCTGTGGATTGGGTGATATTATCACAACAAAACTCATATTTATTGAATGAAAGCTGGCTATGTGCCAGGCACTGTAATAAGACTTCTAACATGTCACATCATTCATTCTCCCTGCGTGATAGATACTGTTTATTATTCACCTCCACCCCCATCCCCCGCTTAGATGAAGGGTTCCTTGTGATTGTCCTTTTATGGATGAGAAAACTGAGGCTTGGTCTACGTGACATGCCCTCAGACCACCCAGCAAAAGGGGAAATGAGACTGGACTAGGCTGGTAGACTATTTGGGAGGAAGGAAGCCTCTCAGGGGTGGGACACGGGCAGTGGCACGTAGGCTGTGACCTGGAACTGCCCAGCAGCCCCGCCTGGGGAGCTGAGGATGATTTCACTTACTGTAGCAGCACTGAGTGCCTGCTGTGTGCCAGGCACTGTGCCAAGGGTTGTGGTGATCTTCCGTCCTCACTGAAACCCCCAGGTAAGTATCGTTCCCACTTAGCGGTGATACGTCAGAGGATGAGCGAGCTGAAGGACCTCGCCGAGGGGCTGTTTTGACCCCAGAGCAGGCCTCGGGACCCCTGTGCTGTGCTGCCTCTGCCGTCCGCTCTGGTCAGTGTGGTCGATGGGGCGTGGGTGGCCTGGTGTCGTTCTGGGTCCCCTGCCTGAACAGGTAGTGAGGGGGATTTGGAGAAGGAGGGATGAGGCCCTCCAGCCCAGGGAAGCATCTGGACAGAGCCCTGTTACACTGCTGCCACTCTGGACAGGCCCCCAGGACTTCTGTCTCCTTTTTGCTTCGGTGTTACTCTCCCGAAGTCCCCTGAAGTGCCGTGCTCTGTGGGGCTGGCGGATGGCAGTGCTCATGACAGGTTTGTGTCTGCTCTGTGTGCTTCCTCTCCAGCTCTGTCCCAGATGGGCTACAACCTGAGCCCGCAGTTCACCCAGCTCCTGGTCTCCCGCTACTGCCCACGCTCCGCCAATCCCGCCATGCAGCTAGACCGCTTCATCCAGGTGTGCACGCAGCTGCAGGTGCTGACCGAGGCCTTCCGGGAGAAGGACACGGCTGTGCAGGGCAACATCCGGCTCAGCTTCGAGGACTTTGTTACCATGACAGCGTCTCGACTACTCTGACCCAGCCTATCTGTAGCGAGTGGCCTGCACCAGGGGACCTCTCGTCTTTTCCTGCCCCTTGTAGAGAAGGATTCTCCCTTGCCCGATGCAGCACTGCTCCCCAAGAGGGCTGGGAGTCCCGTGTCATAGCCACCAAATAGTGGGGTTCCGGGCCAAGGCCACCCGGGTAGGGGCCTGACCTAGGAGAGGACTGGAAATTAAATGTCCTTACAGCCCTGAGCATTTGAGTGGCACAGCCTTGGTGCAGGAGATGCCAGTCATTGTAACAGTTTGTGTCCAAGTAAATCGGCTGGGCTCCAGCCCCTCGCTTTCTCCCCTTCCCTGTGCCCCAGCGCCAGCGGTAAGTGTTCGTGGGCCTCTTACCGTTAGCGACTGTGTCCCCTCCCCCACGCTCTCCTGTCAAATGAAGCGAGTTTCTTCAAAGTGGACTCTGACCAAGCATGAAAGAGATTTGCCCAAGGGACCAGCGGCTTGGATTCCAGCACACTCCACGCCCACAAGTCTGTGCAGGTTAACGTCTAGCTGCCTGGGGGCTGTCCCTGCTCAGGGTGCTTGGACAGTCTGTTCTCTGGGCATCTTGGGCCAGGCTCCTGCGCTCTGCAGCTTGGACGCTCGCTTGCCCACCATTCTCTGCTTGGCTGCAGTGCCCAGGGCACAGATGCCACCTCCCACTGCCAATGCCTGCCTTGTTGTCTTTTTTTTTTCATTTGGGGCCAAAAGTTCAGTGAAACTGTAAGCTTCAATAAAAGGATAAAACTCTGATCCTCATTCTCCACTCTGCCTTCCCAACTACAGCAGGTTTATATGCTCATCCATTCAGTCACTCATTTATTCTTTCATTCAGCAAATACTACGTACCACGCCATGCAGAAAGAAGCCGCTGAGGGGGACATAGTCTGCGTGAGGCTGCTGTCATTTACCGGGGGGTGAAGTTGAAGGGTAGGGGGCTGGGCTCAGCTCTAGGACCCGACTGTGTGTTTTATAAGAGTTTTAGGGATGGCATCCTGGGCTGGAAGCAGCCATCCCAGAAGTCTGGCTTTTCTGTTATCAAGCCCTAGTTCTATCGTCCAGACAAGCTGCACACCTTCCCTCCGACTTCGAGTAAGCACAGACATCTGCTCGCCTGCTGCTCTTCCTATCAGCGTGGTGGCCAGTCCACTCTGTCTCTCGTGAGCTAACAGAATTTCAGTCAGAAGCAAAGACACCAGCTGTTCTGGTTCACTTGGGGGACCTTGTGACGGGTAACGGTGTGATAATCCTTTTGCTTTTGGGGTGATGATAGGAACTCCAGACCCGAAGCCCCGAGGATGGTTGGGAAAGGGAACAGGCTGTTCCGCAGCTCCCTGAGGCCCAGCAGCTCTGTCGGTCCCGGCAGGTCAGTCCCAGTCTCTGTAGACTAGCCGTGGAACTATGTGGAGTCGGTTCCCAGCGGCCAGCCACCGTCCAGAGCGGGAGTCCCCTCCATGGCCCCACTGTGAGCCCACCCTCTGCTTGACGACCTCCAGTGACAAAGCACTCAGTGCGTTTCCAGGCAACCCATTCTGCACGCCGACCCTCTGGACACCTGGAGATCTGCCACCACGCTCCCCCAGGTCCTCCTGGGCTCTTCAGCAGCTCCTCGCTGAGCCCCTCTCCCCTGGTCACGCTGGTCGCCTCCCTGGGATTTTCTCCAGTTCATCTTGTCTGCTAAGTGGAGGCCTGAGCCTCACTGCGGCCCGGGGTTCAACTGTTGCCATTCAGGGAAGCTTCTGCTGTTTCTTTGTTCCGACTGAGCTAAGTGTCTCTGGAAACCCACCTTTAGAATGGCACCAACCATAGTCCCAGCCTTGTGGTCTGCTGGGGCTGGGGAGCCCAGGACCTGCTTTAGTCCTTGTGGGCACGGTTGGTTCTGAGCGTGGGGCCAGCCCTCACACCTCACTCTGCACACCGCACCTCCAAGTCTGGCTACAAACCTCGCAAACAGCTTTGGATCCTGAGACCAACGGGAGCGCTAAATGGGCAGTCCAGGCCAGCCCGCCCAGCCACACCTGCACATCTGTGGGAATGTCCATGAAAGCAGGGCTGGTGAGTCATCTGGAGAGTAGGGTGACAGACCACGCCTTCCACCTGCCCTGCGGTGTCTAAGAGAGGGGCGCTTGCACATTCCTGGGCTGGGCCCCTGGCAGGACCGTGGTCTTGCCCTGCTTCCTGCCTGGTGAGGTCAGAGGGAGCCCGCAGCTTCAATAATCAGGTTAAGGGGACCTGGTGGTGCTCGAGGCAGGCTGGCCTCTGCCAGATGTCTCGCGCTCCTCTCAGCAGAGCCGTGATTCAGTCTGCTCTTCCTCCTGCTCTGGCAACTGGGATCAGGGCCTCTGGCAGCCCCCTAAGCATCTTGGAGGCAGATGAAGCACATCTAGCCAAGTCTGTGGCTTTCTCTTTTTATTCTGTGAGTTCATAGAGAATAAAGGCAAGCCCTGATTTCTGAGGGATGCAGATAATAGTAAGGCAGTCTGTTAACTCTGCTGTCTGCCCACCCTCCCCCCTTGCCTGGGCCGGTGAGCAGACAGATGTGTCAAGGATTGAGGCCCTGGGCATCAGAGAACTGGCACTGCCTAAGGAAGCAGCACCTCGTGTGCTCTGAGGCCTGGCGAGGGGCCCGTTTGGGACGCAGTGTGGGGGGATGGGAGGTGGGAGTAGTCTGACAGCGCTACAGCGCTGCCTTGTCTCCCCGCCGCCCCCGCGCTGACGTCCCCACCCTCCTCGCTCCTCACCTAAGCAGCACAGATTTTGTGCAATGACAAGGAAAGGGAACATTCAGTGCCAGGCTTTTAATTACAATTGCTCTGGGCTGCTGGTCTCCACACCAAGTGGTCACAGGGAGAGGGTTTTATCACACCACAAAGCCGAAGGGATCAGTCTGCGGTGCATGCACTCGGCACCTGGTGGGGGTGGGGCTGTGTTCCCACGGGGAAGGCTGGGCCCTGACTCCTCACATGGGTAACAGAGCAGGGCTGGCTGCAGGCAGCCTGGGCGGTGGGGAGTCACCGGGCCAGATGGAGATGCTGCTGGGCCCTTCCAGCAGGCTTCAGGGAAGGCCTGTGACTGGGTAGGAGAAGGGTTTTGGGGAAGAAGGCCAAGCTCTGGACGGATGATCGGGATCAATGCGCTGTGAGGTGTGGCCCAGTGAAAGGAGTACAGATCATCTCGCCCACAACACTGCCGTTTACAAAGAGCTTCCACTTTCTTGCGCATGCTTAATCCTCACATCAGTCCTGTTTAGGGGACACAGCTCAGGGAAGGGACACTACTTGCCCAGAGTGAAACAGGCAAAAAACCGAGGCGGGAGCCCTGGCCTCAGGCGGCATTCAGCAGTCTCCACAAGGGGTCAGGGCTGGGCCCCAGGAGCCAGAGAGCAACCCAGGCAGGGGACAGGTTGTACCCCCTGGAGCGGCCAGGGTTGCCCTGGTTCAGGGAAGCACTGTGGTGACGCTGGTCAGCACCACGTGCTCTGAGACTTTGGAGACGGAACACCGGCTCTGCAAGGACAAGGACTTGTGCCTGGTAGAGGAGCGGGGGCTGGAGGCCTTCAGAGAGCCGCAGGGACCCAAGCCAGGCAGGCAGCAGGAGAAGGCGGCTTTAAACTGCTCCCGGAATTTGCCTTGGTTGGGAGACAGAAGACATAGCCATAAGGAGACAAATACTGCAGCAAGAAGGGGCCTTAGGCCCTGGGATGTCCATGCAGCTCAAGCCAAGCTGCCTGTGAGGGGCCAGGAGGGAAGGGTAGAGCTGGAGCCCCAGAGCCACCTCGTTACTGCCGGGGAGAGAGGACAGAGGCCCCAGAGCAGGTTCCTGAGGAGAAATGCGATTTGTATCTGATTCCTTGACTGCGCTCTGGCCCTGAGCCCGGTGGCTCTAAACGTGGTGTCTGGCTCAGGGGCCTCAGCTCATCTCTGCCCTCCTTGGTGAGTAGGTGGAGTGGCCCAGGGCTCACCCAGGCTTTCCCCATCTCTGTCCCATGGCAATGAAAATGCCAGCTGCGGCAGCCCTCACACCAGCACTGTGCCAGGTGCCTCAGCACCCTGAGAAGCTGGGGTCCTTCATCTTCACTTCAGAGATGGGACACAAGGCTGCGCGGTGGCTTGCCCAAGGTCACCCAGCTAGAAGTTCTAACCCAGCCCGGTTCTAACGCTCTTAAAGAGGAAGAGAGAGTGGGAAGGAGGGACTGCCACAGCCACCTTGTTCAGGCAAAGGACAGCAGGGAAACATTTTATCTGGAACTGAAACCTCATGTTCCAGCATCTTGCCAGCTGTCCAGTGCCCAGCAGAGGACCACGCACACAGTAGGCGCTCAGTAAATTAGACCAAAGAGGAACGCAGCGTGTCCTCTGCTGCAAGCTCCTCTCCTCCTCTCTCCCCCGAGCTGGAACCCCCTAGCCAGCCTTCGCTGAGTAATTCTTGAGTCTCACTGAGGGTTATAATATTGACCCCTGGTCCCTCTCAACATTTCCTTGAAGATTATTTGTGTCCAGGCTTGAACAGTCATCTGGAACTGTCCTTTAGGCCTTGTCCCAGGGTCAGAGATCTGGTGAGTCACACTTTTGCTGGGCTGCTGAGGGGGGGTGAGGGGGCGGGGGGGGGCATGACGACCCCGAAACGGAGGTAGAGGGAAGGTGTAGGAACTGTGGGACAGCAGAGAGGAGGTCCGGGTTGGGGTGAGGGACTGGGAGGCCTGGATTTCCGGGGTGTGGGGGTAGAAGTGGGAGGGCTGGTGCTGGAGGAGGCAGATCTAGGGATAGACCCCAAATTCTGGCCCCTCTGCCAGTGAGTGTCTAGCTGGGCATGGGGAAGCCCTTTCCCTCCGCTGGGCTGTCTCTGCCAGGCACCCTCCCTTAGCCCCGATGCCTCCATTAGGTGGTCACCCCTAAGGCCTGGCTCCCACGGGAGCCTGTGTTGAGCAGGCAGGCTGATGGGAGGCCCTGCGGTGCATGTACCTGGCAGGGGTGGAAGTGAGCCGGCCTAGCTGCTGCCCTTCCCACCCACTCACTCACTGGTCTGCATAATCTGCAAAACTGGAGCCTAGGTGCTGGTCAGCTTCCTTTGGCCACAGCTGGGGGTGTGGCCCACCTCCCACTCAGACCAGGCTCCTGGGGGTGGGGGTACGTCTTCCCCCTGAGTGGGAGTTACCAGAGCAGAGCCATGATTCCCAGGAAGGGGCACCTATCTCGTCCCCCCTGCCATCTTGTATTGGGGATGGAGAGACGGTTGTCCTGGGGACTGTTGCTGCCCTCCGTCACTCTGCCTGCCCCGCCCACTCACCACTGAGGAAGTTGTAGATGATGGGGTTGGCGGCGCTGTTGGCGTACACCAGCCAGTGGGAGAAGGTGAAGCAGGCGTAGACGGCTTCTCTGTCGCTGGCTTGGCGGAACATCCCGAACACCCTGGGACCAGCGGGGGAGGACAGTCAAATGGGGCACCCTGCCCAGTGTGGCTCAGTTGATAGGGCATCATCCCGCAAAGTCAAAGGTTGCTGGTTCCATTCCCAGTTGGGGCACATGCCTGGATTTCTGGTTTTTGCACTTATGAGGAACAACAGATTGATGTTTCTCTCCCTCTTTTTCTCCTTCCCCTCTCTCTAAATAGAGAGATAAAATCTTAAAAAAGAAAAGAAATGGGGCAGATGTGTGTGTGTATATTTATGTGGTGTTTCTCCCAGAATTCAAGACACAGGGATGTAAAGTACAGGAGTTCCCACTGCCTTTCCACCGACCTGGTGGCCCTTTCCCAGGTCTATGGGTCTGGGGTCTTTTTTTTTTTTTTTTTTGCAGAGAAGATATCAAAAGGGGCTCATTTTCCAGATGTTAGCCTGGGACAGTTAGGGGAGGGGAAAGAAGGTGGGAGCAGAGGGGAGAGAACGGAGCAGAGAAGAAGGACGGGAGAGGAGAGTGGAGAGCTGGGTCTGGGGTCTTGACCACAGTTTTGGGTTCTTGAGCACAGAGCATGACTAGGGTGGGCCTGGGGACAGGCACAGGGCACATCTACTCGGTCACCGGCTGTCTGATCCCTGGAGCCTCCCCATCCACGTTCTCATCCACCCTCACAGCAACACAATGAGTCAAAGACACTGTCCATTTTCTCAAACAGGAAAGGGGAGGCTCGGAGAAGCAAACGACAGGCCCACGATCGCTCAGCCAGGCAGTGGCCATGTACAGAGGCTGCCTTGCTCTTTCCCTGCGCCCTGCGGCCCGCCCCGCCCCGCCCCGCCCCGCCCGGGCCCCTTCCACTCAGCCTGCTCTTCCTTCTGCCGGGCTCAGCGCCCCCCTTCAGTCTCTGCCAAATGTCACTGCCTCAGAGAGGCTTTTTTCCTAACCCATTATATATTTGTAAAAGATTTTTTAAAAAACCCATCAGCCCCTGTCACTGTCACTGTCTATCCACTGTCCCTATTTTATTTTCTTCATAGCAGTTATCACCGCCTGGCATTCTAATGGATATTTATTCTTCCTCCCACTGGATGTGGCCTCCGTGTGGCGGGGACTCTGTCTTGTGCACTGTCTGTGTTCCAGCCCTCCCATCTGACAACGGAGTGACTGGATGGAGGAATTTTCACAGTAGCCCTAGGAGGCCAGGGCTGTTGATATTCTCATGTCACAGGTGAGGAAACTGAGGCTCAGAGAAATGACCTGCCTTGGGGTGGAGCCAGGTCTTTCTCCAAAGTGGAGATAGCTCCTTCCTCTGACCACGCACCGCCCCTCACCCCTGACCTCTCCCCACGTGCTCTCACCTCTTCAGGACATTGAGGACGCTGATGGGCAGGTAGCAGAGGGCAAAGACCAGCAGCACCACCATCAGCATCTTGGCTGTCTTCCTCCGAGCGCGCATCTGCCTCACCTCCGCCAGGAAGGCCCGGGCCCGAGGCGCGGGCTCTGCGCCCTGGCCCTGCCCCTGCCCCTCTGACTGGTCTGAGGGCCGCTTCCAGTTCCTCACCAGGGCCGCCGTGGTCCCGGGGATCTGTCCAGCACAGACAGAGGCGGGTGTGGCGGGAGGAGCGCCCTAGGAGGTCAGTCCCCTTTGCTGGGACCCACTTCGGGCTGGACAGGTGGCGGTGGAGGCAGGTGGAGGTGGGCGAAGGGAACAAACCCTTGCAATAGGAAGGAACCTAACATTCATGATAGAGACCAACATTCTGGACTGAGGGTGAACAACCTGCCTTCATTTTCCATTAGCTCATTGTGAGACCACCCCCAACCTGCCTTTGGGGAAGGTGTCACTGGCCCTCAGTTACAGATGAGGCAACTGAAATCCGGTGAGGCAGGGGACCCTTGGCAACATCCTCCCAGCGCCCACCCAGCCTCCTCAGATCACCCTCTCCATCTGGGGGGGCAGGGGTGGAGGTCAGTTGTGCCTCCGCCTGGCCCATGCTTGCCTGTGGAGAAGTCTTGGCAAGGGGTGAGCATGTGAGCATCATGGAAGGGCCTGGGCCTCAGAGCACAGGTCCCAGCCTTAGCCGGTCCCATCAGCCTGTGATGGTTCCAGGCTCCTGGAGCAGCCACAGATTTCCTCGAAGCCTCTCCCACCACTGGACACCTGAATCACCCCGTGACAGAGGGCACGAGGCTAGAGTCCAGGAAACTTGGGGTCTAGGGCCAGCTCAGCCATTCATGAGCTGTTTGACCTTGGTCAACTCACTTTCCTTTTCAGAGCCTTGGATTTCCTGCCTGTTAGACGAGGAGAGTGACTGCTGCCATCTTGCCTGGGGGCTGTGAGGAGCAGGTGCACGTGTTGGTGGGCGCGAGGCTGCCCACGCTCTGGCCTGCATGCTCTCCCTGCACAGGCGCCGGCCGGGACTCGCTGCTGCAGGGCCAGGGGCCTCTGCGCGCCCCCACCCCCACAACACTTCCCACAAAACCTGCCGGGGGTCGGTGTGTAACAGAGGAGAGAAAGCAGGCCCTGGAGCCAGAGAGGCTCTGCCGCTCTCTGGCTGTGGCAAGCTGGTTGCCGTGACTTGGTGTCTGTAAAGTGGGAAACATCGCTGCTCTGGTGAGATAGTTGCAAAACATTGTGAGCAAAGTGCATGATTTGGCGAGCAATGTGGAGGTGCCGTGGTGTTGTGGCATTGAACTGAGCACTGGATCCCACCGATCTCGGCTGGAGTCCCTGACCTTCCCTTCCCTGGCTGAGGGGTTTGGGGAAGTTGCTTTGCCTCTCTGAGCCTGTTTTCTCATACATTAAGTTGGGGGGTAAATGTGGTGGTTAAGAGGATGCAAGACTAGTGGGAAGTGCGTGGTACAGTCAATGGCAGCTACCGATACTATTCTGTGCCAGGGTCGGCTCTAGCACATTTGGTCTTGAGTGTGAAAGTCCCCGGGCCTTGCCTCTCTCTGGTTGCAACCAGGACAGTGTGTTCTGAAGGCAGAGGGCTGTCTACTCCCTTAGACCAGTGCCCTAACCCCACCCAGCCCAGACAGTGACACCAGTGTGGGCCTCACCTGGCGACCCCAGAGCTTGCGGAAGATCTGGAAATACGCCATGGCCATGAGACCCAGCGGGGCCAGGTAGGTGACAACGAAGAAGCAACTGTGGTAGATCTTGGGATAGAGGTCATCTGCAGGAGCCAAGAGATGCAAAGGTTGGGCCCCCAGCCTGTCCTGCTTAGCAATGCCACCTGGCCCCAGCCAGGGCCAAAGCAAGCAACTGGGCCCCATACAGGCACCACGGCAGAGAGACCCTGGAGTTGCCCAGTCTGAGGGCATCCATTCTGGAGGGACCCCTAGCAGAAGTCTATAAATACGAGAGGAGAGACCCACCCTGAAGGTATCTTTGGTAGGTACCCGCTCTAAAGTGTCCTCTCAGGAGATACTCCCCCTGGGTGTCCCGACAGATGCCTGCCCAAGGGGAATGTGTCCCGGAGGTGCCTGTTTCAGGAGCGCCTGCCCAAGGCTGCCGCCATTACCTGCCCAGTGTTCGTCGCAGACAGAGAAGAGCCAGGTGCGGTTGGCCAGCTCGGGGAATACACTGCTGCATTCCATGACAGCGGCCTGGGGCACCATGACAGCCAGCGACACCGCCCAGATCCCCAGGATGGAGCCACGGGCACGCCGAGCGGTGCTCTTGAACAACAGCGGGTGGCAGATGGCATACCAGCGGTCCAGGGCGATGAAGCTGAGAGTTAGTACTGCCACCGACACAGACACGGCCTGCCCCGAGGAGACACCGCATCAGTCCTCTTGGACGCGGAGTGAGTGCGGGGCTCGCAGCCCAGAATTGCCGGGAGCCAGCTGCAGTGCACATGCTGACTCCACTTACTGGCTGTGTCAGTTTGGGCAAATCACTCACCATCGGCCTCACCTGTGGAGTGGGAATATACCACTCACCTGCAGGAGCCTCGTGAAAATAAATGCAACCATGAGACCTGGCACAGAGTAGATGTCCCCCGCCATGAATAAAACCTACACTCACGGAACTTACTGCATACCAGACACTCTCATTCTCATTGCCCTCACCACCACGCCGTGAGGCAGGGACTCTCACCCCATGTTACAGATGAGGAAACCGAGGCACAGAAAGGTTAAATACCTCACCTGGGGTGATTTTTCTCCGCTGCCTGTCTTTATTCTCGGGGTTGCTAGCGCTAATCAGTTGAGTGGAAAACCTCAAAACAGCGGGAACTTCAAGGGGCATTTCTCTCTGTCCTGGGAGGCCGTCCCTTCCCCAGGCTGTGGGGAAAGAGCCCTCATTCTGGGAGGCAGGGATGAGCTGAGGCCTGCGGTGACAGCCTCCAGGAGAGCCCCTGCCCTCTGGGTTACAGGGAGGGGGTCGAGGGAGGCAGCGGAGGGGACATTCAGGCCTCTGGCCACCCTCTTTCCACCCAGACCCCAACCCCACCTGAACATCCTGATTCTAATGGGGGTTGGGAAGGCCCTGGCAAGGGGTGGGGGCAGGGGAGGAGACTTTCCAGCAGGACCTCTCAAATCTGCCTCCCTCAGGATCAGGAAGCAGGCTGAGCGTGAGTTTGCGTCTGTTGGTGTGGGCTTGCGCCTCTCTCCTCCACCCGTGCCGTGCGCCTGGAGGTGAGTGTGCATGTGTCTGCACGTGGCTGCCTGTGTCTGCGCGTGTGATGGGGGCTCTGTGTGAGTATGTGAGGCCGTGTCTGTGGCCTCCAGTGTAGGGCTTGATGGCCTGCCCTTGCTGACACTAGAGGATGACACCACACAGGTGCCCACTGAGCCACCGTGTCTTGTCTAAAAGGCCAGTCTGAGGGTCACTGAGACTTACGTAAGGCCAGGGTTTTTGTACTTGATGTGACAGCAGGATGATGAGGGGCACCGGGCAGAACTCACCTGTAGATAGGGGATGACCTTGCAGAGGGCATGGCCAAACAGCCAGGACTCGGTGATGTCCACCAGCAGGCTGGCTGGCAGGCAGATGGCTGTCACCAGGACGTCCGCCAGGGACAGGTTGACGATGAAGTAGTTGGTCACGGTCCTCATGTGGTGGTTCCGCCACACGGCCAGACAGACTGCGGGTGGGGGTTGGGGTGAGGGGAAGCCAGCGGCAGAGCCACGCCCCCTCCCCGCCTCCCCTCCCCTGCAGCGAGCCCCCACCCCACACTACCCAGGGGCCGAGGTAGAGGCTGGGGGCAGGGGAGAGAGGGGAGGCCCAGGATTCCTTCCAGTCCCCAGGGGAGTCCCGCAGCACCACAGGGACACACGGACCTACCCAGCGTGTTGCCCACCAGGGCCACCAGGAACACAGCCACATAGGCTGCGATGAGAACCCACTCGTATTGCTTCGGATACAGATAATCGCGCCACAAATAACGGAGAAACTCGTCTTCGTAGTAGTAGTCGTGAGGCATCGGGGACGGGTCCCTGCTGCCAGTGGGGACTCCCGTCTGGGCCCCTGGGGTGGCCGAGGGCTCCATGAGCTCAGGAGCTGCTGAGGCCTAGGGACATCCTGGGCTCGGGGGAGGGAGGGAGCCGGGCAGGGCAGGGCCTCAGCCCATTGCCCTCAGGCAGCCTGGAGTCTTGCACCCGGGTCTTTTGGGGTTCCAGCCCCTAATCTCCTGAAGGAAGGGAAGGAGCAGGAAGAAAGGAGACATTAGGGAGTGTGCCAGGCAATTTGCATATAAACTCCCTCTTCGTTCTCACAGTTCTGTGCTGTGGGTTACAGTGGAGAGGGACAGACCTCGCCCCGTTCAGCCTCAGTTTCCCCCTCTATTCAAGGGAGTGATGACCATACCTACCTCACAGGACCTCAGCGGGGAGTAATGAGCTCTAAGGCGTGCCTAGTGCTTTACCCAGGCACTGGCGCGGGAAGCCGGCTTCCCCGTTATCAGAGAACCCTGCTTTGCGGAGGAGGAGATGGAAGCTCAGAGAAGTTGAATCCCTCGCTCAAGGTCACAAAGCTACTGTGCCAGGTCTGTCTGGATCCACCAAACATCACAGATTTGAGAGGGGAAGTCATCCGATTGCAAATATTCTCCCCTGAATCAGTTCATAGGCTTGAATTTTGGGTTGGAAAAAAGGTCCAGAGAGGCTTTAGAAACGCAGGCTCGCCCACCGGACCCGCCAGACCCTCCCCGGCGGGGACAAACACACGGTGGGGGAAGGGTGCGGGGAGGAGCTGACGTTGTCTCTGGAAGTGGGGAGAGAGCCGGAGGCCCAGCCGCCGGGGGGACCCCTCAATTCCCGGGCTAGCCCCTCTTGAACACCCCCGAGCCGCGAAGCCCCCCGGAGGCCGCCAGGGGTCGCTGGCGGCCGGCGCGCAGGACGCTCCCTCCATTCATAAATCCGGCCTCGCTGCCCGCCCCTCCTCTCTGGCTCAGACCCCTCCTTCTCCCCGCCTGGGCAGGGAC
>PVJI01000898.1:0-215377 GCA_004026765.1 Micronycteris hirsuta
AAAAAAAAAAGATATAAATGTAATGACACCTTGAGTCAGCTCCCAGTACTTCCCCCCTTTAGCTGTGAAGAATTCCATATATATATGGCAGACATAGAGACTTTAGATGCCATACATCCTTGTAAACCTCACCAAAAGAACAATTCAGGTGACATCGGGTACATTCAGGGTGGTATGGCCATAGACAAAAGAACAATTCAAATGTGCTGCCAACAGATAAAATTCGAGTCCCAGTTAAATGTTCCAAGGGGAGTTTATTACTCAGGATCCTTCGGGGTCCCAGAGATAGAAATCCAACTCAAAATAGCACAGGCAAAAATGTTGCAACTAAATTAAAACAGAGCTATAGCATATGAGGCCTCAAAGTGAGACTGGATTAGGGGCTTAAATAGTGTGAGTCCTCCTCATCTCCGCTGCTCTCTCTGCTTTGTCAGCGTCTCTTTCTCACCCTGGCTTCTCCAAGCAGGGGAAGGGAGAGGACCGCAGGGAGCTCTCAGCTTACAACCAGAAAGGAACTGAGAGCTGCTTCCTCACCAGCTCTCCTTAGGGTGATCCTAGGGAAACCACTGAGGTTGCAACACAACCAGGGTTGTGCTTGACACAGATTGCTGTGGCTGCTGTTTGGAGAGCAAATTGGATGGAAGCAAAAATGGAAGCACCACTTGACCCCACTGGCCAGTTCCTTAATGAAATTCTGTCCTTTCTTGCTGTCTGTGACACCAAAACAATAGGGGTCTCTCGGAGAGTGGTTAATAAGTCCTTCAAGTTCATTTCTGTTGTTCCTACAACTCATCTCTTGGGCTCTTCATTAACTAAAAACACAGGGGACAATAATCCAGTCTTGCTCTTCTGATCCTGAGGCTGGAACTCAGGTGGAAAATTTCTGTGACTGATTCTGAGATATCTCTCCTCCCCATGCTTAAACCCTATAGTTTCAAGTTCTCTCCTGAGCCTGCTGCTGATACGCTGCTCAACGGCATCCGCAGCTCCTGAGATTCACCAATTTAAACACAAACTTCTCAGGTCCTCCAGAATACTGCCTCAGTATATTTTCCAAGCATTTTTTCTATTTTTATTACCCAAATAGAGGGGAACACCTTTTTATAAGACTAAAAATATTCAAAAGTGTACAAAGAAACATGCAGTATCTCCCCCTTGTTCAGCCTCCCCACTGGCCTCTCCAGAGGTGACTACTCTCACCAGTTTGGCAGGTATCCTTCCAGTCTCCTTTCAGTGCATTTATCAGATGAAAATGTTGAAGCCTGTTTGTATAAATGTAACAGGAACCACATAATATGTATTGTTTGACCAGTTGCAAGCTATATAACGTAATTGGTATTATTACTTGACAATATGCCTTAACTATTCACTCCAACACGTATAGCCCTGCCTCATTTTTTCTAAGGACAAACTGGTATTCCTAAGGTGAACACATTATAATAGAGGTTCATAATCCTTTGTCTGCAGTTCCACATTCCAACACATTCTGAAAACTCAAAGTTCTTGGAAAGTTTGCAGCAAACTCACTTGGTGATAAAACTTGACCTGAACTGACCTGAATTTTTTCAGAGTCTTAATTTACTGCATTTAGTGAATATTTATAATTTTCATTGCAGAAATGATAACACATTTAACCAAGGAGTGTGGCTCCAGACCCCATTAGTGATGCTGTATAATAAACAACAAAAAATTCTGAATTATGAAACATCTCTGCCCCAAATTTTCAAACAAATGATTATGACCCTATAGTTTCAGGGTTTGGGTAAGCGTGTGTATGTGTGTGTGTGCATGCGTGTGTGTTTGAAGTTTCTTAGGATAAATTTATGAAATATGTAAAAATTATAACTAATAATATTTACTGTATAATCATCATATATAAACACTGTTCCAATGTTTTCTGTAAACTGCTTAATGCAAGCCTCACAACAGTACTACTAATAAATATTATTATGATCTACATTTTACAGATAAGAAAAACCAAGTAACAGAGAGGCTAAGTAATTTGTATAACTTCTACAGTTAGCAATTCATGTAGCCAAAATTGATTCTAAACCAGTTTGGCCCCAGAACCTGTGCACTCAATCCATCGTGGTGTTTTGCCTTGAAGCCCTCTGAGAATAACACAGCAAACACCTAATCAGATCTAAAGATTCTGCCCCATTTGCTTGACATCTTAAAAAAAAAAAAACCTTACAAATGTGATTGAAACCACTACGCACTCCTATCCACTCCCACTCCTTTCCTCCTCAGAGATAACCACTGTCTTCAATTTGGTGTTCGTCATTGTTTGCATGTTTTCACACTTTTACATAACAAGGCATTGTATTGTTTTTCAAGTTTTCAACATTACATATAGCAGGAAGGGAGACGCAACTGAAAAAATGCTCACAGGACTTCAAATTACTAATATTTTGTTTCTTAAACTGGATAGTTAGTATATGAGTTCATTTATTTCATTGTTACTCTACACATGCATTTGCATTTCATATTTTATACGTATGATGATTTTAAAAGTTTTAAAGAAGGTTAGTATTAATATAAATAATGTTGTGCTATTGAAAATTGCACCCAGTTATTCAAGCGAACACTAACTAGTGTTGTTGTGAAGGTATTTTTTATATGTGATTAACAGCTATAATCAGTTGACTTTATATAAAGGAGATCATCCTGCAGCATCTGGGTGAGTCCTATCCAATCAGTTGAAAAGCCTTAAGAACAGAGCTGAGATTTCCCTGAGGAAAAAAGACATTCCACAGATTACAACATCAGTTCCTGCCCCCAGAGGTTCCAGCCTGCGGATTTCAGGCTAGTCTAGCCAGGCTTCATGATCATTTAAGCCAATTCCTTGCAACAAATCTTTTTACACACACACACCCCTATCCTACTGGACACATATCCTACTATATAACCTACTGGTCTGTTTCCCTGGTGGAACCGTGACTGATACAGGAAATAATGTCCAAAAACTCCCCAAATTTGGTGAAAAACAGTAAGTCACAAATCCAAGAATGTCAACAAACCCCGAAGAGCATAAACAACAACAAAACATACTTAAAAGAGTTCAGAACCAAACACGAGGAAACACTCTATCGAGTCAGACACAGAGTGTGCTCTGAACTGACTGTGGGACTTGGAGTGGCGAGCCTCGAGACTTCAGGATTCCTAAGACACGGGTCTAGTTTAAATAATCTAAACATGGAGAGGTGGTTAGATCCTGAAGGAAGTCCAAGCCCTGTAAGTAAGTAGCAGGTGCTTCCCACAAATGGCAGGAAATTTAGATGTTGAAGGTTTAAAGAAGTGTACCTTAGGATGGGATCAAGGACAGGAACTGGTATTAAGTGCCAAGATGCAATGCACCCCCCAATACTCCCCGTCAGAACTTAACCTACCCACACAGTCACTGCAAGAGCTGGCCAAATACCGCTCTCCCTCCACCCACAAAGCGCCCAAAGGCTTACTTTGAGGCAAAGAGTAGAGAAAGCATGCATTCCCATTGACCCTAATTCACGAAGAGAAGAAAAAAGGTGCTGAGCCACCACGCTCAGTCCCTTTGCCCAAGCTCACCAATCATATAAATTACCCCTCCTCTCTCAAGAAGAATGAGAAGAGAAATGGAGAGAAATATTCCACCTTGATTGTAGAGTAGAAATTTCTTCCCCTCTATAGAAATATCGGGAGTGAACAATAAATTGATCCCATCTCTCAGCTAGATCATAAATTTCTTAGAGTCAGGAAACTGACATCATAAACTTCTGCATCTCTCACCGTTGAGAGCAGAGAGCTGGGCATATAATAGACAGCGGGCTAACACGTATGGACTTCACCATTCTACACTTAATGCATGTGTGTGTTTTGAAAACGGAACATATTTTAATACAGTCTAATTTTATCTAATATTTGAACAGTGACCTACAGTTTATAAAACATTTCCATATACACGTTCTCATTCGGGGTCAGGGACCAGTATTACTAATGAGGAAAACAAGGCTCAGAGGGGTGACCCACGCTGCTCCAAGTCACACAGCCAGTAAGAACCAGAGCGGAGGCTCAACTCCACACCATCTGTCTCGGACAGGTTCAGTCTCTATGGCCATACCCTGCCTGCCTCACTGTTGCTATGTATTTGTTAAGCATCCGACCTCCTCAGAGAAGCGAAGGCTGTTGCGCAGGAAGTCTGAGGCAGCAGCTGGATCCCCGGCTGTCTGAGAAGCCTCCGCCAGGTTTGGCAACAGCTGTCTCGGCTTGACATCACACTGGGTTCCTGCCAGAGCCCCACCTTGGGGAATGACAAGTTTAATGAAGAAAAATCCAACCTTCCACCTGAACTCCCAGCGTTGCCAGTGCAACTGACATCTGACAGGCTTGGAGGCCCTCGCTGCGGGGAACGGGGTGACCCCAGCCTCTCAGTTCAAAGATTACATGTTTGGCAGCTTCCTCCGCAATTGGCTGGCAACAGTGGTGCCCTCTCCAGATCTCACTTCCTGGTCCCAATGCTAATTTAGATGCAGTTCAAACAGTTTCTAAATATTTCCTATATGCGGGGCACCGGGGATATCTAAAAAGATGAGTAACACACCATTCCTGCCTTGGGGGCACTCAGAGTCCTACAGATGACTCGGAAATGTGACACTGCCCAGATTTCTATGGAGACAATACCCACTGCAAGAGCGAATGGGCCTCTTCGGAAAAGAAAAACTCTAATGAGACTGCTCCAAAAATTAAACACCATGTTTATTTCCTTTGGCAGGAACAACAAATTTAAATGCCAGAGAGAATTTTGAAAGCGCAAAGGGGATTCCAGAGCTGTGGAAAGGGCGCTTTGAAGTTAGTGTCTGAGAACTAGAGCCTCCTTTTCTTTAATCTTAAAAAATATATGTAACAGCGATCAGCCTGCGCAAAGGCCACATGAAAGCAAGTGGTATCTCAGGGGCAAAACAAGCAGAGCCGTGTGTTTGGAGGACAGGGCCCAGGAAGTGAGATTAGAAGGAAATGTAGCGAGGAGGCTTCATATCATAATGTTTAGAATATACAGGGTCCCACAGAAGGAAGGCTGCTTGAATGTGATAGGTAGGGTAATAATATGGATGCAATAATTTATAGTTTTACTTCAAACATTTCACCTAAAATGTCATATGGTGTGCTTGAGTATGATATTGTTATGTTACAGAATTACATGCTTATGATTTTGTAATAAATGATTTTGTAATAAAAAGAAGGGGTGTTATTTATGCCGGGCCCCGTATTTTGAATGGAGCCATAGAAGATTTGTGAGTTGGGCTCGGGCCAGCATGACAGGGCATGTGGCTTAGGCAGATGATACCAGCACCTAGGAGAGGAGCCACACTGGGGCCGGCCCAAGGGGTATGGAATGCCCCAAGTGAGAGATGATGAGGGCCTGAACCAGGGAGGTGCAAATGGAAATGGGATGAACTGGAAAGACTGTTCAGAAGGGGAATCGCCAGGTCTGGGTCAGAGAGAGGTAGCAGATATCGACATAGTTATGTGACTGGACACTGGGGAAGATCTGAACTGAGATAGGAAACCCAGAAGAAGAGGTGGAGAAGCTTCAAGAAGAAGTCACTGAGTTTAGTTTAGGCCAGATGTGCTCAGTGTGATGTACGTGCAACATCCAAGTGAAGACACCCAGTGGGCAGAGACAAAGCATGGCCCAGGAAAGTGGAGCAGGCTGGCTGACTTGAGCCGTGGGAATAGACGAGCCTACCTAGGAAGAGACCACACAGAGAAGGAAAACAGGTGAAGGAGAGTGGTCCTGGGAACACTGACATTTAAGAGCCAGGCCAGGCATCAAAAGCAGGAAACAGAGAGAAGTGGGTAGAAAGGCTGACCCAGGAGACACGAGGGCGGAGAAGAAAAGGTGAGCAATACTAGCGTTGCTGCAGAGAGGTCCCAGAGGGTTAGACCTCAGATGGGACCTCTGGATTCCCTCTGACATTGAAAGGTCATTAAATTTAGAAGAGAGGAAAAGAAGGGAATAGATGAAATAAAGTTGGCAAATGTGGACCATTGTTAAAGCCAAGCTGCGGATACAATGGTGTTTATTATAATATCTCTACTTGTGTATATGTTAGAAAATTTTTTCCAAATAAAAAGTTGAAAAATTCAAAACAAATTAACATAAAAAGAATAAAAATCAGATGTCATTATTTGCTTCTAAGATTAGACATTCAGTTGAATATGGAGAAGCAAATGGGAAGCGAAGAAGAGGGGGCAGCTGGGACAGCGTACCATACTCTGAGCTGTGCGGGCCATGTGTAATGCTGGGGAGGAACTGGGCCTGTGTGTGTATCATTCACCCAGTGTCACTCCAGGAAACAGATGACGCTCACATTGGGATGATTCCCCAGGGGTTTGATGAGGGAATGTTTATGGTGTAAGAGCAGAGGGCAGGAGAGCACGGGGACACTGCAGTAGCCCTGGTGTCCCGCCCTTTGTCACACAATCTGGGGGGAATGCAGCCAGGAGCACGTATTTCTCTTGGGCGTGTGGGCTGACTAAAGCTCATCTGGCTCAGTGTGGGGCTCTGCTTCAAGCTGCTGCCCAGCTGGGCTGGGCTGCTGTCTGCAGACTAAGCTCTGGTCTATTCCAGATGGGTACATCCCGGGGCCCGGAAGGACGAGGCAGCAGTGCCCAAGGAAAGCTCTTTTCATGGAGATGGCAGAGGCACAAAAAAGGCACAGAAACATGATGCATCCAAAGGTCTAAGCTTGAAACTGGCATAAACAATTGGTTCTACCCACATTCCATTGACTAAAGCAAGTCATAGAGCCAAACCCAAGGACAGGGGAAATATACCCCTCTTTTTATGGGAACAACTACAAAGTCACACCCAGGCAAACAGCATGGATACCAGGAGGGACGAGGAATGGAGGCCAATAATCCAATCCATCCCACGCTCAATGGTCAAGGGAGGGATCTTAGCCACACTGGGAAAGAGGCCTGAGAAAAGGGCCCCCCCTTGAGAGGAGCTCTGACCTGCCATCAGAGAAGTTGAGGAGCTCCCACAGGGAGGGTGCCACGGGAATAAACGTCCTGATCTCTCCAAGTCCTGCCCAGGCATCTCACCAGCTGGACCCAGATGGAAAGAAAGCAAAGGAGCCCTCTGATGGGGTCCAAACAGGTCCACCTCCCAGGGCAGGCAGCAGTGTGGGGAAGAGTGACAGTGAGTCTGGAGGGACAAAAAGAGGACATGGGCACGGCACTGGCCAGCCACTAGACGACGACAAACCGAAGTTGTGGTACGGGCAGGCTAGGAGAGGCTCAGCATGCAAACAAACCCTCCTCATCCTCCAGTACAGCCCAGGAAAACAGGGAACCTGAGGGCTCAGAAGTTGCTGGAGATTCTCTAAAGGACCTGTACTGCCACCCTCGGCATCTGATCCAGGGGGATGGGCAGGCACCAAGCCCTAAAAGAGAGGGTTTTTTCCTCCAGCAAGGAAGAGACACAGCTGGAGGTGGAAACAGGCAATTAAAACTGATTGTCTGACTCAGCAATAAAATTAGGCTGCGACAGTTAATGATTGTCAAGGGGAAGCAAGCTGCTGGTGAGAGCCCAGAGCAGGCAATCAGTGCAGCAAATGATGCTTGGGCAGACCAGAGAGAAGATTCTGGGTCCAAGGGCTCAAGGAAGCCACCTCCCAAAGGGGCACCTTTTACAGAGACCAACCAACACTCTCCACTAGGCTAGAAAGAAACTTTTAGTGTTTGTGCTGATTATGTTTCTGGAAACAAATTAATGTAGAATGGAGTCAGTATAATAATAACAATTGAGAGTATTTTCTAAATGCAATAAATGTGTTATAAGCAAAAGATGTCCTTACTATTGGGAGGTAGGCTAATAGGAGCCCCTCACACTAAGTTCTAGGTTTTGCAAGTCCGGAGCCCCAAACTCAGGGCTTGCTTGCTTTATTCAGCCACAAAAAAATTGAAGTAGTGCCGCAAGCAAGCATTAGAAAGGCAGGCGCTAGATTACAGTCATCAGGAGCATGGACTCTGGAGCAAGCTGCCTGGATTCAAACCACAGCTCAGCGGCTTTCTCAAACCTCGAGCCCTGGCAAGCTAGTTCATCTGTGCCCTGGGCTCTCCATGTGTAAAGTGGAGCTGACAGAACAACACAGTCTAGAGTTGCTGTGAATATAATGGGTTCGTAGATGTCAACACACGTACTCGAGTAAGATCCAGACAGCATCCCTACCTTCTGCCACTGCAGAGAGGGCACTCCAGGGTCTCTCTGGAACTTCACTTTCACCTTCACTCCAGCCCGGCACTGAGCACCTCTGAGCTGAGATTCGTCTCTCACCTAAGGCTGGAACCCAAGGGAAATGCGTTTTCTCCTGAGTGCTCCGGCCATCTCGTCCAGCCCTGACTCAAGGTTGATGAGAACAATTAAAGGAGCGTGCAAGAGTCACTAGCAGCTGAAGGAATTCAGCATTTTCGGGAAAGCATGACAAACCTACTAGAATGACTTAAGTCCAAGGAAAAGGAGGGGTCGACAGATGTAGTTAGTGCCCTGTGGCCCAGCACCTCATCAGTTGCTGAGTCTCCCCATTTCCCGGAAGCTCTCTCTCCCCAGACTTTCAATGGACAGGGTCTCTCTTCCCTTTCTTTCTCCTTCTTCACCTTTCCATCTATGCCTTCTGCCTCAGCTCCCATGCCCTCCCTCTCTCTCTCTTTTTAAAACCTGCTTCCCTAATCCAATAGGACTACATCCTTAGAAAAAGAGTAAAAGACACCAGAGTGTGTGTGCAGAGGAAGGGCCAGGGAGAAAGCAACCATCTGAAAGTCTAGAAGAAAGGTCTCACCGGAAACCAGCCCTGATCTTAGACTTCTGGCCTCCAGAACTGTGAGAAAATACACATCCGTTGTTTAACCCCAAAATGAAATAAAACCTGCTTTACATTGGTTTTTACATGTATTTTGTTCCTTGGTTGTCTGTGGATCCACAGTTCTCAGTACACACAATTTTTTTTCTTTTCAGTTACAACACCTGGGATCTCTTTCAGCGCTGTCACTAACACACCGTGCGACATTCGGCAATGCTATCAACAGGAAACACGTATGCTTAATGCACGCCACTCTTCTGAGTACATTAAGTATAAGATTAACTCATCTAGTTGTCAAGGCAACCAATGCGGTGGGGACTGTTACCTTCATTATCTTTGCCTGTGGTAAAGAAGATTACTATTCACCAAATATTTTGGTTTCCCTTCCTGCAGTGTTCCTGCCTATAGTAGCAAACTTAAACCTCCCCTCCTGTTGGAGTAAGGAGTAACCATAGAATTTGTCTTTAGCCAATAAAATGAGGACAGACTTGTCACATGTCATTGCCAAGAAGAAGCTTTAAGTGCAGGTACACGTTCTGCCCTGTTTTCTTTCCCCTGGGCCGTGGTGCCTGGCAGTGTGCCCATCAGTGGCCGCTCTGTCAGCCTGGGTCTGAGGGTGAGGACGCGTGGAGCAGAGAGCCATGGCTGACTCATGAAGGACATGCAGGGTGAATAAGAAAGAACCATTTGTCTTTGTCATTGAGACTTTTGGGGTTGTTTGTTACTGCAGCATAACTTAGTCTCTCTTGACCGATAATACTCGATTTCAGGTAAGGACACTGAGCACGTTTAGAGTTGTCAGGGAATCTGGCTCAGTCCGAGCTCTTAACCACTTCTGCCTGTTATCTCAATAAGCTTCCATTCCTGGTTTACGCGGTAGAGTAATCTGCACTCTGCTTGACAGCAATGAATGCAATGTTGTTTTCAGGCCCATCACCTGGCTTTCACTCACTCCATGGCCTGCTTTCTTGTTTTCAATTTAAACATGTTAGGCATACTTATTTTACAGCTGATGCTGGTCCAGCTCAAGAAAACTGAGGAGTTCACAGCTGCCTGTGGATGCTTCCATCGCGTTTATAATGAGAGATTCTTATTATACGTGTTCCCAGCTCAGGACACCCTGAAGAAAAGAATTCCCAAACTTGCACTTCTCCCCACCGAGCTCCTTACCTGTGGCATTTGGAAGAAGGACGATAATAACTGCTCTTCCCTATTAAGTACCTGCTGTGCTCCAACAACCCTGCACATAGGATTTCGAATTCCTAAAGCCACACTACAAAGCAGAAATTATTCTCATTCTTCTTGGCAAGGAAACTGAGGTCCAATAACACTAAATAAGGTCACACACCTGGTATGTTTCGGACCCCTGATTCTGCTCCATCTGACACTAAGGCCTGTGTTCTTTCCACCAGGCTGACTGCTGTTGCAAGCACTGTTCCAGTTGGTCTTCTGGTGCATCTTCTTATCCTTTCTTCATGTTCTATGCTAGTATTTAAAATGCTTCTGAAGAAGGAAGTAAAGAGGCGGTGAGCTGAACCCAGACAGAGTCCTAGGAAAGCCTTGATGTAACTGAAAAAGAGAGGCTTGGAAAGCAAGTCAAACAGCCTAAGCAGTTTGGGGTTTTATGTTTTAATAATGAAGCCAAGCACAGTGCTGAGGAGCCCTGGATTCAAACTTTCTGCGCTCTCAACTAAACCTTAATGAAGCAAACCTCCGAGGGAGGCATCCCAATTAGCCTTATTTTCCAGATGATCTGACCAGGACCCCAATGTCCGATTTCCAGTCCTTGATGTTCATCTTGGAACAAAATTATCCCCATTGAGAAGCTGTGCACCAAACGCCACGTGTCCAAGTAACTGCCTGATTTCTACACCAGGCTTACGTGGAGCCATTACTCATTGCTGTGTTTCAAGAAATAGTTTTTTTTCTGATTGTGAGCCAATTTATAATCTAAAGCCAGACATTGTCAGGCCTGGTCTCATTTCTAGAAAATGTCGTATCATAATTATTATTATTTGGTGTGGCCATCTGGGTCACATTAAAGAAAAATGAAAGGCTTTCTTATGCCTCTGAAAGCTACTTCTTCCGGAATAGTGTGTCCTGAGACACACCCCCCGCCCCCTTTCAGCATGGCCTCGCAAATAGCAAATATTACCGTGGCCTTCTCAAAACACTTTCTCCTGCATGATGCCGTTTTTGAACAAAACCCAGAAATCATAACATCCCCTTACTCACACAGCTGCATTTACACAGAAGTGCCCATAATACGCCAGGCCCAATGTCGGGCACTGTGAAGAAGGCAGAGCTGCGCAAGCCACAGTCCTGCCCTCGCCACGCAGTCTAAAGGGCATTAAATACAAGTCAGTCCTGTTATGTGAGATTAACAGTTGGAAACCATGTAGGGCGTTTTGCTTTCTAGAGAAAAATCAAGGTTCCGTCCATTCTGCCAAGTCTCATTCTATCCCCACCATTGAGGAAATGGTGCTGATAGGAATTGATCAGATTTACTATTACTTGGACCACAGTGCAGAAAAGGGTTTTTAATGTGAGAAGGAAAGAAACTCAAGTGCAGAGGCCCCCTGGCGCTCTCCCTGGCCTCTCTGCAATCGGCACTCTCCCCAGACTTCAGGCATAAGAGAGGCCTGGGGCTACGTCCCCCTAGGGAGGACCTCCTATGTCCTGAAGGGGAACCACAAGGGAGCCCAAGGGGAGGCCACCAGGCTGGCAAAATTCTTTCTTGCTCTTTCACAGGAGATGACAAGAGGGAATGAGTGGTTAAGAGAAATTATCCAAAATGTGAGAGAGTGAGAGATTCCTCTCAGTGCCACACCGCACCGTTGTCTTACAGGCCTAGCCAAGAATTATTTGATTTCTCAAGAGAAGGTACCATTCCGTGACTCTGTTCCTTACTATTAATTAAGGGGCAGACTCAGTAACATTGCACGTCCACTTGCAGATTTAGGACTAGCAGAGATGCAGAAGATTTCTGACTAGTAGATGAGATAACCCCGAAGGCTGTGGGGTCACTGCCCTGCAGGACAGCAAACCAGCTTTGTTTCTGACACAGCGACCTCATTCTGATGGGGTCCTACCCAAACCCTGCTCCTCAGTTACTCTTTTTTTTTTTTTTTTTTAAGGATTTTATTTACTTATTTTTAGAGAGAGGGAAAGGGAGGGAGACAGAGAGGGAGAGAAACAGCAATGTATGGTTGCCTCTCACATGGCCCTCATTGGGGACCTGGCCCGCAACCCAGGCATGTGCCCCAACTGGGAATCGAACCGGGACCCTCTGGTTCCCAGCCCGCGCTCAATCCACTGAGCTACACCAGCCAGGGCTTCCTCAGTTACTCTTTGAACCAGCGTCGCCATCTCTCTGCTCCCCTCACTGATTAATGAGTGCAACACAAATTTTTGACCCATGTTTATTCTATATTTTTGAGGACAGTCATGTTTTCTTTCAACTTTTGGAACTTATCTTGCATTTTGACAGAAACCAGATATCAATCTAGTAATAGGGAGAATTCCTTTGCTGGCCTTGTCCTCTGGCATTTATGTCCTTTGGGAACCTTAATGGATGTGGCAGGAAAGAATTCCAGTATATGGGATTTTAGGTTCTGGTCATATCCCATCTCCACGTCATGGAACCAAGACCACAAGCAATAGGCTGTAAAAAGCAGAAGTTTAAAATCAAATTATGTGCAACAAAATTAAGTAGTATTGTTTAATAACCCAAAATATAGAATAAATATCCATGAGTTTATACTGATATAAGTAAATGATTGAATAAATAAATAAAGAGTGGATAAGAGAAACATATCCTGTGCAGAAAACTTCCAAAAAATCTATGTAGTTACTCTGCTCTGAAGGAGGGGGGGTAATTATCCTCAAGTCTCTTAATTTTGACAAATATATCAAACCAATGTATAATATAAATAATAGGAAAAAACTGATATGGGAACTCCCTGTATTATGTTTATAATGTTTCAGTAAATCTAAATTGGTAAATCCATGAGAGGATGTGAGTCCTTGATGAGTGGCCCCTCATTATTGTTAATGTTATCGTATTGTTATTGTTAATGTGGTGTTATTGTGCGGAATAGGTTTCTCACTGCACGTTCTAGGGAACTTCGGATGTGGTGAAACCATTCGGCTGGATCTGCTTTACTTTAAAAAGAAGAGGCTCCCGTGGTAGGTTGGCATCAATATTTCCACAGTTTTATGACTCAGGATTCAGATGAGATGCTCTCTGAGTTTCATACTACTTGCACACGCCTGTTTTATCAGAGTGCTACACCAGAGGGCAGTATGGGTGCTGTGTTCTGGAGATGCCCTTTTTTCCTGGAGTGAGTAGCTGAGTAATGGGTCTTCTCAAGGTATTTTCCTGAGTCCTCAAAGAGGAAGTTTAGGTGTATTCATTTTCTATCGCTGTCACAAATTACCGCAAATTTAGTAGCTTCAAACCACACCCATGTGTTAGCTTACAGTTCTGTATGTCAGAAGTCCGTTGCTTTCGCAATCACAGATAGGAGGCAACAGTGGGGTGGCTGGTTGGGAGGAGTGATCCAGGAAACTAAGCCTTTCTGCAGTCCAGCCATAACCTTGGCTGGTGAACTCTCACATGCTACAGCCACTTAAGTCAAGGGAAAAAGGACAGTATTTGAAGTGTTTGTAAAGAGCTCCAGAGAGCAGCTGAATTGGGATTTTGCTGGGCTTACAAACTTTCCTGGGTGTCCTTGAAATTTGACTTCAAATCAAAGTTTTATTTCCTGTGTTGGAGTAGTTGGGAATGCATTCAATTCATCAACACACTAAAATTTTCTTAAGTCTCAAAACAACGACAACATCAAACTCCTGACTCCAGAACTTTTCTTCTGTGGTCTAGACCCCCTTGGGGCCATTTGTTAGCTGTTCTCTTTTCAAGGTCCCTGGCAGAAAATGGGCCTTTCAGGACTTCAGAATGAAAAAGCAGCCAATCATCAATGAATCCATAAACAACAAGTGTTAGCAAGGATGTGGAGAAAGGCAACCCTCGTGCACTGTCAGTGGGAATGCAGACTGGTGCAGCCATGGTGGAAAAGAGTATGGAGTTTCAAAAAAAAACCAAACTAGAAAATGGAACTACCTTAAAAAACCGAAACAGCCATTCCACTTCTGGGTATATATTCGAAGAAATCCAAAACACTAATTTCAAAGAATATAAGCACCCTTAGGTTCACTGCAGCGTTATTTACAACAGCCAAGATGTGGGAGTGGCCCGGGGGCCCATCAGTAGACAAGTAGGTGGAAAAGCGGTGGGACATATGCACAATGGAATATTACTTGGCCATGAAACAGAATGAAATCTTACCGTTTGTGACCGTATGGATGGACCTAGAGGGTATTATGTTAAGTGAAATAAGTCAATCAGAGAAAGACAAGTACCACATAATTTCACTTACATATGGAATGTAATGAACAAAATAAATGAACAAAAAAACAGAAACAGTCTCCTAGATCAGACAACAGACTGATGGTTGTCAGAAGGGGAAGCGGGTTGAGGGACCGAGTAAAAAAGGTTAAGAGATTAAAAGGCACAAATTGGCATTACAAGATAGTCATGGGAATGTAAAGTACAGCATTAGGAATATAGTCAATAATATTATAATAACTATGTATGGTGCCAAGTGGGTAATGGAAATATCGGGAATACTTTGTAAGTTGTATAAATATTTAATCACTATGCTGTACACCTGAGACAAATATTATAATGTATATCAACTGTAATTGAAAAATGTTTTAAAAGAAAAATTAAAAATAAGAAGAAAGTAAGGAAAGAAAAAGCGGCCAAAATTCTCCCTTCACATTTTATTGCTTTTGCAATAGACCCATAGATTTTACTCAGGCTAAAAGGGGAGCGCCCAAGCAGAGCTGCGTTTATTTAGTTTTACGGTCCTAGCCTGTAAGACAGAGAACTTGAAGCCTTCCTTTGTTTACTTTCTCAAACATACCGCATTTTCCATTTTACTTTTTTATTATTTTTCTTCTTTTCAAAGATTTTATTTATTTATTTCTAGACAGAGGGGAAGGGAGGGAGAAAGAGAGGGAGAGAAACATGGAGAGAAACATCAATGTGTGGTTGCCTTTCATGGGCCCCTCACTGGTGACCTGGCCTGCAACCCAGGCATGTGCCCTCACTGGGAATTGAACCAGCAACCCTTTGGTTTGCAGCCCATGCTCATTCCACTGAGCAATACCAGGCAGGGCGCATTTTCCATTTTAAAGAGTCAAAGCAGCTGAAGGCAGGTCTGGGCTCTCTCTTGGCTAGAGACTTTTTTTTTTTTTTTTACAAAATGTTGTTAACCAGCTAGGAAGCTTTACACCTCCCTTGTTAAAGATTTAATGGTTATGCTATTCAAATTCAGTGAAGAATTGTGTCCATTTAACTTGTATCTTTGGTTCTAAGATGTCAGGAGGCCGGAAATTCAAGTTATCAAGTAGTCACGAGAGAAAGAGCATGCAAATAGGCTCTTCAAAGAGAAATAGCAAATGTTCCTCCGTCTGCCTCTCTCGGTAATAGCCCCACTTATAGGACATGGTTGTTAATCTACAGCGGGAAGGGGTTGCTAAATCTGGTGGAGGGTGGAGAAGATAGTACAATAAGGGAAAAGAAATTAACCTATAAAAACTTTGTGGGAAAAGGCTTATTACCTTGAGTTGACTTTGAGACATTCCTTTGCCTACTTTGGTGCCACCAGCTGGCTTCACATGGACCATAAAATCTCCCAAAATGCTTTGTGTAGGATTGTTGTTTGTCTTCATTAATTTACCCTGGTGACTCCAGGTGGGACATCACTCCGTAAGGAGAAGCAGAGTCCCAACACAGCCATCTAGCCACTCATTGAATTACCAACACGCAAATTGTCACAAATATCCATTTACCCACTACTTCCTTCTTGGCAGCCTTCCCTATGTTTGAGGCTGTACCCGCCTCCCCTGTCAAAGCTGACTTTCTATTTCTAACTTTTATCAGGGCATTTCCGTTCAGCAGCCAAGCTGTCCCGGACCAATGGTACTGTCTAGTCAATATGCCTAGCACATAGCAGGCACTTAAAATTCATTAACCGAATCCAACATTTCCTCCTTTACTTCCAAATTAACATTTTCTCTCAGCTGGATGGGATTTATTCCTTCTTTAATCCAGAGGCAGCTTTCTCTGACTCTACACCAGGACTTGCTATACGAGGAAAGAAGACACGCTGTCCCCCCTTTTGAGGCCATTGCCCGACCTGGGTGTCACATACTTGCAAAGATCCTGGGCGTTCACTGTTCTAAACCCATGTTGAAAGTAGCTCTACATTAAGCTGTTGCCTCTCGATTCCAAATGGACAGTGGGCTTACTTAGGGCCTTTCTGACAAGTAAATTGTCAAAGCTTATGACTATTTTCCTTACTGATGCCACAGCCTCTCTACTTCAAGTCGACACCAGAGAAAACACTTTAAACCTCTGGATCCATGAGGGCCCTGGGGAGGAGTAAGGGGAGGGGAAGAAAAAGCCAAGAGGGAGGTAGAGTATACTAGAAAAAAAATGGGACTATACTGAGAAATAATCGCAAAGCAGAAAATGCCAGGTATAAAAAGAAAATTCTTGGCGTTCTTGCCTTTCCAAATTAGAATAACCTAAATGTCCAATATTACAGGAATGATTAGGTAAATTACAATCTATTCATGCACTGGTCTATTTGCAGCTATTAAATGTCCATTTAGAAGAATGCGTCACAGCAAAGAAAAAATGTTTATGCGATGAAGTTATAAGAGAAAAGACAGAAAATCATATTGTGCTGAAACCTACTTATCAATTTGTGTGTCTGAGGTACGTGTGGGGTGGGGAGGTCAAGTCAAGGATAGAGCCCTGAGGAACACTGACATCTATGGAATGTTCCAGGAAGGGGTGCCTTCAAAGAGATAGAAAAGATAAAGCAAAGAAACCAAGAGAAGGAATGAACTAAGAGAGCTTGAGGTCATAGAAGTTGGAAAAAGATGGCATGTTCAAGGCGTCAGGCACTTTATATACATTACTACATTTAGTCCTCACCAAAAGTGGGAGATCTTATTTTAGCCATTTGCAACGAGCAAATTTTGAGCAAAGTTTCAAGAGGAAATTAGCAAGTTGGGCAACATCCCAGGGTAAGAGAGAGAAATGGGATTCAAGTTGAAGCCTGCCTCTAAGCAAAGCCCACACCCTCTGTTTCACCCCAGGCTGCTTCCCTGCCAGGTTCGAAGTACCTTCTAAACGTATATGAGGTCTTGGGTTACGATGGATCAGTCAGTTGTATTTTCTATTCACTAAGTTCACCTCTGATGCAAGAACAGGGACGGTAGTGAAGGGTGAGAGAATGGACCCCAGGGCGATGGGTTGGTATAGAGACTGCAAACTGCAGCAGGCAAAGGGTGTGTGCGGCAGGAGGGAAGCAGTGTGGCCCACTGGGGCATGCACACAATCTAAGGACAGCGGGAACGCACGAATCTCACCCCCTGTTTCAGATGTCCTGATTTGTTTAGAGGCAGCAGAAACCTGGATTTAATCTTTCTCTGTCAAATTTTCCATTTTTAAATGCTAGGAACTGGATACAACATTTTAAACACTATGCAGACAACTCTGTGGACAAGAAAGGGCCCAGGTTTAGATCATTTAGTATTTCTCTGAAGACTTCAGGAACTACACCTCCGGCTGTGCCGATTCTATGCCGAGCCAATCCTCAGGCTAAGAGGGAAAATCCCTGAGCAGGCTTGGGTAGGGGTGCTTCTTGCTCCATCTTCCTTTCCCAGCTTGTCTCAATGGGCCCATCACTCAGTTTTCCATGATGAATGCTTTGTTGGGTTCTGTTCCATGAAGTTAAAGGAGCATGGAGTGTCTCTCATCACAGCCCTTCTTTTCTGGGAAAATAAATGGCTAGCTCCCTGGAGTTGGGGATTTTTTTAATGCAATGACTTTCCTCTACGAGATTTATTGCAGCAGCTTTGTGAGAGATTTGTAGTAAGTAGTGTTCCGGCTGTAGGTCTTAAATCCCCAATGCCACAGTCATAACTCTCCAGAAAGGAAATGATAGAAGATCACAGTGGCTAATATTGCATTATGATGATACTGTCTCAGCTGAAATGATTGCCATCTTGCTGCTGCTGTCTTACTTAGGAAACGCAAGCTCTTCCAATGTGCTCGAGATGTCTACAGGGTGGGACAAAAGTAGGTTCACAGTTGTGAGTCTGGGAAACAGAGTTTATTCTTGTATTGTTATTTATTCATCGTTATATTGTTTTCCATACAAACAGCTGTGAACCTACCTTTGCCGCACCCTGTATCCTGTGGGTGCTTTGCGAGATCCTACAGACCAGGCAAAGAGAAAAAAAAACATTTATTGAGTGTCTTTCACTCCCCTTTTCACTGACACTCAAAGAAATTAAATAATTGAAAAACAATAATTTTTTTTTTTTTGCCCTGGCTGGTGTAGCCCAGTGGATTGAGCACAGGCTGCGAACCAAAGGATCGCCAGTTCGATTCTTATTCAGGGCACATGCCTGGGTTGCAGGCCAGGTCCCCAGTAGGGGATGTATGAAAGGCAACCATACATTGATGTTTCTCTCCCTCTCTCCCCTTCTCTCTAAAATTAAATAAATAAAATAAAGCGCATTCAACTTCCTTTAAAAAAAATTTTTTAAAGATTTTATCTATTTATTTTCAGAGACAGAAGAAGGGAGAAAGAGAGGGAGAGAAACAGCAACGTATGGTTGCCTCTCACGTGGCCCTCACTGGGGACCTGGCCTGCAAACCAGGCACGTGCCCTGATTGGGAATTGAACCGGGACCCTTGGGTTCCCAGCCCGCACTCAATCCACTGAGCTACACCAGCCAGGGCTAAAAATTTTTTTTAATGAAATTAAATAATGTTCCCAAGGTCTCCAGATGTAAAACCTCTCTGGTTCCAAAGCAGATCTTGTCTACTATGACAAATGGAACATATTTTTATATATCAGAGGATGTCTGATAAATCAAAGTCGATTTGATTGCTGGGTGAATGCTGAAATATCTTTATCATTTTAGGTGTCAGCAAGCCCCGGAGATAAACAGTCTAGACGACACCACGAGGAAACAATCAGATGACCCAGACTGTGGAATAAAGACGAGCATCCTGGTCAGTACAAAAAGTCAAGGCAGAGGTGAAAAACATCAGGATTGTCTTCTAGGTTAAGAGATTGAAAAGACAAGTTAACGAGTGTAATATATAAACCTCGTAAAAATACATTTGCAGGGGGACAAAAACTAGAAATGTCCTTGTTAGGTTAGTGGGACTAGAGGTGATCATTTTTTCAAAGCCGCCATTGCTGTATGATCTTTCCATTAACGAATCTCAAAAAGTAAGCCCCTAAACCAAGGCAGAATGAATATTTTTCTTTTAAGAGCCATCCTGGATGCCCATTGAAAAGAAATATTCTGTATTTTTATAATCAGTAAATTCACTGAATTTATTGTATTACTAACAACAAGCCATCACGGGAAGGAACTTCAGCTTCATAATTTTAGGATGGTTAAAATGATCTGGGGAAAATAACGGTAAGTGGAATTAGGTAATTAAAATTTTAAAATAGCTTCAGAAAGTTAGAATTGGTTCATAAGTGGCCAAACAAATACTTTCATCTAAATTACAGGAACAATTGTCTAAAACAGGGATCAGCAAACAGAGCTGGCCATGGCCACTTGTTTTCATAAATAAATTTTACTGGGACATGGCCGTGCTCATTCATTTATGTATGTATTGTTTATGGCCGAGTGGTTTCAACAAAGACTGTGGGTCATGCAAATCCTAAAATAGCACTATTTGTTCCGAAAAATAGTTTGCCCAGCCCTAGTCTAAAAGTATATATGTATAGGAAAAAGGATGAAATGAGAATATGGAAAAAATAAAGTGGACTTATCATTGTGGAGGTATTGTGATTTTTCAATTCATATTTTCAAAATTTACATCATTGTCACAATGTGATTTGTTCACAAGTATTTTTAAGAACTGCATTTTAAGGAAGGACGTGGGTCTTCTGCTGGACTTGGACTGTCCAGGCTGGGCTGAGGGGTGGGTCCAGAGGAGGAGGAACAGAGAGCTGACTGTTTAGGGGACTTGGGCCTTCAGTATTCAGATCCTGTGTTGCCATGCACTTGACATTTTACAGATGGCTATCTTGGATTTAAATATTCTTCCCCCTGTCCCCACCTCACAAGTCAATTAAGACTTCTTCAGAGAAGAGTGATCTGCCCTGCCCTGCTAGGCTGGAAACAAAGGCCTCAGCTCCTTGAGGGGAATGTGGTCTGTCCTCCTCTCAGCTCACTAAGCAACCTGTTGACAAGCTTATAATTACCAGAACTGTGTGCTCTACAATGAATGTTCTTGGGAATTTTAATGATCGAAGTGAATGAATATGCTTCAACATTTGGAAACGTGCTTGAGGAGAATAATTGCTTTAAAGTGTTCCATAAATTGTTGCTAGGAGACCACATCAAGATGGACCTTTTTACTTACAACTCGAAGTTCAACTGGCAGGAAATTCTCCCATTCAAAATATAGATAAGCAAACAGAACAATTCAGAATCTACTGGCTATTGGAAGAAATCTTTCACCTGAAAGAAAATGGAGAACAAGAGGCAAGACAATGTTGACGGCAGTTATGGACTTGCATCTCAGCTCTCACTAGTTATATGACCTTGAGCAATTCTTGTAATGTCTTTTAGTCTCAGTTTTATCATCTGAAAAATGGGTCTATCAACACATGAGATTAGAGATCATGAACATATGAATGCACTCAGCACTTAATATTTAATAATTTGTTTAATTATTTACAATCACTTGTTCGAAAAGATTTTAAAGTAGCTTTCAAAATCACTTCCTCTCTTAGTTTCTGTCCACTTGCCCCTCCCCCACCCCCACTAAAAAACGGCCCCTGACACAAGGACTCGAATATCGGTGGCTTATTTGCAGGAATACCAGGAAGTTCAAGTAGGACAGTGAAGAGAGTTGGACTGGGAAGGGAGAAAAGTCAATAGAAGGTGCATCGATGAGCAAGGAAGTCCACTGTGAATCAACATGCTAAGAACTCCCTGGAGGACCAGGTAGAACACATCTCAGAATTCTCCCTGAGGGATGAGGAAGCACAGGTTATTTACCCATGGACTCGATCTCTCATTGGTTGAGATTTGCCCCGGAGAGCCTTAAATAACCAGCACCTTCACAATGCCCTAAGCAGACTGGTAATTTTTGTAGAACAGGAGAAAACTTTCAGGAAGAGAAGCAGGGAACTAAGGGCGTGTAAGGTAGGAACCCGCCAGTGTGCCAAGGACTATCCGAACTGGCAGGGAGGGCGGGGAGAGGGGACAAAGGGATATAACTGAAGATATATCAACAGAATCTGCTACACTCCGGACCCAACAAGGTAAAATGAGTTGATGAAGAAACTGAGGCAGGAGCGGGTAAATAAGAACAGGTGCTCTATAAATGTTGCTGAATCTAAAAAAAGGTTATTTTGTAGAAAGGCTAGTTAGACAGTAATAACATTTTTTTTTCCTTTTTCTAAAGTTCTAAGCAACAAAATGGCCTGGAACACGGGCAAGGGTTCTATATTAGTGTGGGCAATAAATGGGTGAATAAATCCTTTGTATAATACAGTCCCTTGTTGACCATGGTCTAGGGGATCTAGAACATTCTTTTTTTTTTTATCCTCACCCGAGGACATTTTCACTTGCCTTTCTTAGAGGGGGGGGGGGAGAGAAAGGGAGAAAGAGAAACATCAGTGCGAGAGAAGCATAGATTGGTTGCCTCCACATGTGCCCAAACCGGGGACTGTATGCATCCAGACTGGGGGGGTTGCAGGTGCCTGTACCTGCGCCGGAACTGGGAATGATCCCACAACCTAGGTATGTGCCCTGACCAGGATCGAACCCACAACCTTTCAGTCACCGATGGCACTCTAACCATTGAACAACACCAGCCAGGGCCAGAACATTCTTACAGGATTCAGCCATGGCTGGATTTCAGGCTTCAAGCATTAAATGTGAACTTTGGGCACCAAACTGTATTTGGAAATTACATTCCCATTCTGCATGGGTCAGGAATAAAGTACTTCAGCTACTTCCCTGTCTAGGAGTCCCTCACTTGCCTGACAGCTGTTTGTCATCTAAATCACAAAAAAGTCAGGCAGGATTCAAACTTCGCGCTCCTTAGTATGGAAGAGCAAAAGCAGTTAAATGTTATCCTCCAAGCTTTTCTCAGCTTGTCTATTGCCCCCCTACCCCTGAGGAGAGATCCAGCAGCACCATATTGTCCCCAAAGGAATAAAAAGTCACGTTGACAGCGTAGACAGGAAGCAGGGGGTTAAGGCAGGGCAATGCCCCAGGAGGGGGCAGAAAGGCTGGCAATTCCTCCTGCCATACCCCCCACCTCTGTCTCCCCTGCTGGAAACCAGAAGGATGAGATACACAAAGGGAAGAATGAGTGACAGACGGAAGGAGGGGGAAACAAGCAGGAGAGAGACAACCAGGCAACCATTCTATCCACCTCCTGGTGGAAGAACGGAACACCACTTACGAAGCAGTCTGGCTAAAAAAGTGAACTCGAGTTTGATCAAGACTCTAGTTCTATCCACTAATGTGCAAGATATGCAGAGGACAGAGTACCATGTTAAATGTCACGACAGGGATGAATGAAAAATCCAGACTGTGGGAAACGCTACAGAATATACAGATTTCTTCAACAAATAAAGACAAAACTATAGACTAAAAGAGTCCTACAACATATTGCACTGTGTGGATCTTATTTAAATAATGAGAATAATTTCCATCTGAATTCAAACAATTTAAAAATTACAAATTTATGAGAAAGGAAATTTGAATGCTGACTGAATAGTAGAATAATATCAAGAACATTATGAGGTCCTGGCTGGGTATCTCAGTGGGTTAGAACATCATCCTGATACACCCAGGTTGTGGGTTTGATCCCCGGCCAGGGCACGTTGAAGAACTAACCAGTGAACGCATAAACAAGTGAGGCAATCTCTCTCTCTCTCCCTCCCTCTCTCTCTAAATAATCAATCAATACAATTTTTTAATGATATGATATTGTTATTAATTATGTGGGTTATGTGATAATGGTAAAAAGAATCTGTCTAAAGATACATAATTAAATATTAGTGGTGAAATTGTATAATTTCTGGAATTGTTTTAAAAGAACACGGGAGGTAGAGGTGGATAGACAGGCCTGGTAATGAGCTGATTGACCAACACCCAGGGCTCTTAAGCTAATTTGTCTACTTTTGTGTATGTTTGAGGTACTCTACAATAAAAAGGTAAAAACACAAAACAGAACAACAACAACAAAACCCATTGGGTTTTTGTGAGGAAGCTGCTTGTGGGGAAACTTTGGTTTCCCACCTCTGAAAAGGATCAGGGTGAGGCCCAGAGTGGAGCGAGCTGGGTGCAAAGAGATTGACACTTGATATTAGGGATCCAGCTTCCTGCCGTGTGGCCCATGACAATTAACACCTGTGATTGATTCCAGACTCCACCCTTTTCACCAATAGGCTAAATTGCCTGCCACTGAAGGGACACTGGCCTGAGTAAAATCACAGGTACATTCAAGAACTTTAAAAGTTGTTGATTTGCACTGTCTAATCATCCTCTGACTTCTGGCTGCCCAAGTCCTGGGCGCCATGCCCCGTTCTCCAAGCCCACTGATAGCCTCAGCCTGTAATGTCACTGTGTGATTGAGTCGTTCTCCCTTTCCCTGCCTCCACCAGTGCGCCTTCTCTACCACAACGTGTGTTTGGTGGGCGTCGGGGGGCAGTACGGGGGTGCGTAGGACAGCGTGTGTGCGTGTGTGTGAGAGAGAAAGGGAAACTAGACTGCCTTAAACCCAAAAAGGGGAGGTAGTGTGCAGCTTCAGTCCAGATGCCAAACTCAACCTCTTCACCAATCTCTCTAAGATATCCTGCAAACTGAACCCCCCGTTCATTCAGTACACACTTTACCAAAGAGTTGTGCGTCACCACGAAGGGTTACCACGCAGCGGACTGCAGTCTGGCGTGGCACTGCGGCTGTGCTCCCCTCCACCTCCCCGCCTCCCCTTTTCCGCCCCCTCGTAGGAGCAACACTATTCCTCTCCTTGTCTCATGCAAAGCAGTTTAGCAGACATTTTTTCTTGATGGAGAGGGCCCTTGGGACTTCACCTTCCACTCCAGATGTCACTTCAAAGTATTTCTTCTAATCAAATAGAGAGCTCTCCCTAAGAGAGTTCTGGTGGCCACATTTTCTCTGCTTCATTTTCTTGCTTGTCAGCCCCCACACTTGGCAGTGGATCAGCGGAGTGGGTGACTCAGAGAGCACAGGACTGAGGAGCCTGTCAGTTCATCCCACTGAGTCACCACACTGCCCAGAACAGGGTCCAGCACACATAATGGCTATGTGATACTGTTGGCTCGGTACGGAGCAGTATGAGCCATTAACCAGCATCTCTTATGAGGCAGGAAAAAGATCATACACAGCATTTAGAGAAAGGCAGAGCCTAGGAGGACCTAGGGGATCCAGATGCCAGGCAAGAGTGGGTGAAAGGGGTCATTTGCATGTCCTCCCTCCAGGGTAGGTGGTTTCCTGTACCTAGAAATTGTGTCCGTATCTCTGCGTGCTTCCTTTATGACCTTGTTTTTCATTTTATTATTTCTATTATAACTACATATAGCATTGTGTTTTTTATTTCATTGTTTTGGAAATATAAGCTTGAGCTATCTAAAGAGAAATCAAGATGTTCTGAAGCAACCCAAACTAATGTGGCCACTCAACAAATGCCAGGACCTTTGGGTAGAAACCAGTGGCCTTTGGTGCTGAAATGTGGGTGGTGACATACATTCTCTACATAACAACCCCTACACCAAGTGGGGTCTTAGACCAAATTCTGCCAAAGCTACAACTGTTCACCAGCCAAGCAAGTACATGAACAATCCTAGAACCAGTTCTTGACACTTGGGGGACCCATTCTCTGCTTTAGGCACTACAAGTAACATAAGCATGACAGTCTTAAGGTGGACACAGCGTGGTGACAGGACCGGCCAGCCTTCACAGGGTCAGTCACAGCCTTCGTGAGGGAGAGATACACAAGACCCAGGGAACACGGGGCCCAGGCACCGCCCCGAAAGGCAGGCCACCAAACTTGCTGGCGCCATACGCTCATCCACACGAGGGCAGTGAGGCTTCTGTCTCTCTAACCAGCCCTATGTCTTGGACCATGGCTTATTTGTAACCTATTCAAAAAGATTTCTAACATTCCTTCTAGGAATTTAAAAACTTCAAGGGAAATTTTGATAAGAATATTTGAAGTATTATGTAGTCATCTTTCGGGGAGTTAATTCCTGATAAGAGAGCTTTAAAACTAACCACTCTAACCTATAAGCTCACCTTGTATGTTAAAGTTCACTTGTACCTATGTATATTACATCATGTGTAAAAAGTATTTGTAAGGTAAATGACCAGGCAGACAACGTAACACTAAAAGATAGTACCTATTCCATGATGGGGCAGGAGTCGTAAAGTTGCAAGGAAAAGTAAGAGGCCCCTTTTGGTAGGGGCAGCAGCAGGAATCCAAGTGGGAGAACCTCGGGACAAGGGGAAGTTGCACAGATGGGGGCAGACTCTGCCTGAAGGTCAGCTGATGTGCGGAACTTTTCTCTGCCTAAATATTACATGACTTGTTTTGTTTTCATGTTGGAGGCTGTTCCATTCTCTCTGGATTTGAAAGAACTAATTTCAGTCCTTCTTTTATAACTTCCCTCTTTAGAAGGGACGGCTTAATCTGCTGCCGTCAACACAAACGTGAAAATTAGGAACACATCTGATCGCACCTGTAGTTACCCACTTGCAGCCACAATTAGAGATAAGCACTCTGCAAAAATGGCAAAAAGCAGTTAAGCATGCCTGCAATTAAGTAATTGTGGGCATCATTAGTTGCATCATTAGTCACATGAGTAACTTTTATGGTCGCCATGGCTACCTTCTGGTACCAAATTACCCATCCAACGGGAGAGTGCTGGGGCTGAAAACTGACCCCTTCTTCTCCAATACTGTGAAAATCGTATGCTTTTAAAAAAATTATCCCACACAAGTGAATGGGGAATGTTTGCAAATACAAACTGTTTATGTCAAACCAAGAAACAAATGGTCACCGTGGGTCCTGCGTATATCCATTCATCATTTTTTTTTCCTTTGACATAGAACAAATCAAAGTTAGCTTTTTTTTTTTTCTGGGAGAATAACTCACTTGTTGTGTCTTGGTGACAATATAATCTTTCATTTGTATATTCTGTCCAATAACGGTTTATTTTATACCTTAGTTATCATTTCCCAGTTTGAATATCTGCTACAAATTTTCAGCTGGAGAGCTTTCCTTCCTATCTGATTTAAAATGATTAGCTCGTTTGCCCCAGCTATTTTCAATCTGCAAGGGAAATGGACGCAGACCCAGGAAGACTGTCCCTGCCTGGAGAGTGATGATGTGTGAGCATGTCATTAGGAAACACATTCTTTTAAAAATTTCTTTTAAGATTTTATTTATCTGTTTTTAGAGAGAGGGGATGGGAGGGAGAAAGAGAGGGAGAGAAACACCAATGTGAGAGAGAAACATCGATCTCTTATATGCATCCCAAGCAGGGACGGAACCCACAAGCCAGGCATCCAGGCACGTGCCCTGGCCAGGAATCAAACCAGCAACTTTTGCTTTGCAGATCAATATCCAACCAACTGAGCCACAGCAGTCAGGGTAAGAAATGTATTCTCAATGAATCACTAGCCTGAGAATGAAACATCATATTCTTCAAACTCCTAAGAAATCTATATTTACATAGTAGCACAGAGTAGGTGCTACTATATTCATGTAGTAGCATGTTTCATTGATATGTATTTACATAATAATTTCAAAATGCTTGATATAACAACAGATTAGTCATCCCTCACTAAGTAGCATGTTTCAGATTTACGCATCCCAGAGATAAGTAGTTAGAGCCTATCACTCCCGTTTAAGTGTTTAGAGAGTAACAGATGATAGAATGGCTCATAGTCAATCTGCTGGCCCTCCACCTATTGGCCCCATTTGCCATTTGGAGAGAGGAAAGAATCTATCAGGTTTTCTGACACTTAGTGACTTTGGACAAAGAAGGAAATCTGTCTCTAGAGCAGATGCTGTCCATCAGAACGTTCTGTAATAATGGAAATGTTCTATATCTGTGCTGTCCAATAGGGTAGTCACTACTCACATACGCCTCGTGCCTACTCAGAATGGGAATAGAGTGACTGAGGACCTGATTTTAAACTTTATTTAATTTCAATTAATTTAAATTTAAGTAGCTACATGAGACTAGCAGCTACCATGTTGTACAGAGCAGCTCTAAAGTATACGGCTACAAAGGGGAGAAAAGGGGTCAATGGTCAAAAGTGTGATAAATGAACAGCAAAGTATTTGAGTCCAGAATCCCAGGCCGTGGTTTTAGCTTCACCACCCTTAGCTATATGATCTTAGATAAAACACTTATTTCTTAGCCTAAGTTATGTCTTAAAAGTATCATGCTGATGATGTTCAGGGTGGAGATTGGAGAGAAATCAGGGAAGATCACCTTGTCTTCCTGTTGCCTGGGTGTCTACTGACAGTACAGTAGAAGACTGTTTAGGAGAGAACACCAAAAGAGAAGCAGAGTAGAACCCCCTTGACTACAAGTGGCAGGAAAATGTGACCTAAACCTGCCTTAAGCAAAAAGGGATACTATGGGTTCAAATCTTAACCCTTACGCCTAGTGCTGGCTTCAGGCAAGTGGATTTGCTGGCACCCAAACGGCACTGGATGTTAGACCAGTGAAGTCAGACCAGACCTCGATTCAGCAACCTCAGCTGAGCCAAGACTCCAGCCAAGACGCAATCTCAGACTTGAGTCTGGGCTTAGAAAGAATTCAGAGGCAAGACTCCAACAATAAGAGAAAGTTTATTTAGAAAGTCACTGAGGTAGAAGTGAGTCATAGAAGAAGGGTTTTGGAAACAAGTTACAGAGTCAAAAGCAAGGGCCCTTAGAGCGCAGGAGAGAGAAATTTAAAGGTAACACAAGGTGAGGGGGAGGAGAGGGAAACAGGAAAGGTACAAGCATGCTCCCAAGAGGGAGAGTGAACTGGGTCCTCTATGCTGAGAACTTTTAAAGGTGGGAATTTAAGGGGAGGTCCTAGGAAGCATCTCAATAGAATATTTATCAGCTTTCCAGGTGTGTCTTTTCAGGATCATGGTCTCCACTGATTGTTCAGTGCTTGTCTGGTTTTGCTGCTTCTCTGGGTCTAGAGCAGACACACAACTGAGACCTAGATGGTCTCCCTAGGGGTTAATACTTAAGGGAGTGGTTGTACAAGGGGCCACAGGGGAGTGGCGTAAGCCCACTCTTTGGCCCCTTGTTCTTCCTACAAGGGGGTCTATCATATAACTAGAGACATGCCAGAGGAAGAAAGGTCAGGGTACAGTCAGAACAGCATGACCAGCAATATGAGAGGTGAGGGGGTCTAAACCATGTGACCAGAGATTTGCTAGGGGAGGAAAGGTCACCTTGGGGGTGAGGTCCTTGTTTCTCAGTTTTTCCCATTGCTGGGCACGTAGGGTTTTCTGCCCTGGTGACCTTCTGACTTGGCCCATCATCCGTGCTCTGCTCATGCCTGTCTAACTGCCTACTACAGATTCAGGCTTCAGTTGAAGTCATCTGGGTCTAATTTCCTCCAATCTCTTGGCTCCGCATTTTGCTATGCTGGTTTCATCCTTGGGGTGTATGTGGTAGCAATATGGCAGCAATTGGCCAAGTCCCTATAAACTCTCAAGTCTACCTTCAGGGTAAAGAGTAAGAATCTCTGTCACATGTGTCTTATAAAGGTCCTTCATTAAGGCTCATTGACTCTGGGACAACTAACTAGCCATGTGTGAAGTCCAAGTCTCTTCTGTCAGCACATCCTTGCCCACATCACAGAGGTGGAGAATGGAGGAGGCAGTTTCCCAGAGGTAAAGCAGAGTACTCCTAGGAGGAGGGTGAATTTTTGTACTGCATCAGAAAACAGATGTCCTCTATTGAAGCGGACCCAGCTCGTGGGGTCTACAGCGTTGTGGCTGAGATGAGACAAATTCCCATGGACTACCAAGTCCTGTGGAGGAAAAGGGATGGCACAGCCACTCTCTCCAGAGAAGAGCACCCTGACCCTTGCCTTGACAGGCTTTTATTGCTTTTCTGGGCATATTACATTGAGGATGGTCCTCATTTACTATGCACAGGTTTGCTTTAGGTGGTTACCTTTTACAGAAAACAAAGAAGAGGATGTTGCTAATTACATCAAAAAGGAAGGATATTGCAAATGTAAAGGGAAAAGTGGTTGTACTGGTTACACTCATCCTTGGAAGATTTAGCACAGATTTTAGGAAGTTACTTTAAGGATATGCAGTAAACATTTGCTGCTTCAGTTCAGGCTAAGGGAGTTTTAGCAAAAAGCAAGTCTCAAAGCAGCCTAGGTACAATGCAGGCCTGATTTCCCACAGGAGAACCCATCCGTGGGCGTGGGTCCTGTGTATTGGACCTTGCTTTCCACTGATCTTTCTGAGTGCGAGCTGGGCCCATGCCAGGCAGGATGGTCTCCTATACTCTAGAGCAGCTGTACTGGTCCATGGTCTGTTAGGAACCGGGCCACACAGCAGGAGGTGAGCGGAGGGTGAGCCAGTGAAGCTTCACGTTACTGCCTAAGCTCACTGTCTTCCACAAAGCCAGTCCCTGGTGCCAAATATGTTGGGGACAACTGCCCTGGAGTCCTGCTCCTAGGACTTTGAAAGATTAAAGCTCTGGCCCTGGCTGGTGTAGCTCAGTGGATTGAGCACGGGTTGGGAACCAAAGGGTCCCGGTTCGATTCCCAGTCAGGGCACATGCCTGGGTTGCGGGCCAGGCCCCCAGTGAGGGACATGTGAGAGGCAACCATACATTGCTGTTTCTCTCTCTCTCTTTCTCCATCCCTTCCCCTCTCTCTAAAAATAAATAAATAAAATCTTAAAAAAAAATCACTGATAAAAAAAAAAAAGATTAAAGCTCTGACTCCTTGAGTAACCACAGCAGCAGTGAATTCAGTTATCACTTTCAACACACACATACCCTAACATTACTTGGAAGCCTTCTGTTTCTAAGCAGATACATGTGGTAGCCACAAAAATTATCTTATTTTTTAAAAGGTTTTATTTATTTATTTTTAGAGAGAAGGGAAGGAAGGGAGACAGAAAGGGAGAGAAGCATTGATGTGTAAGAGAAATATCAATTGGTTGCCTCTCGCACACCCCCAACCAGGGACCTGGTCCACAACCCAGGCATGTGCCCTGACCAGGAATTGAACTGACAACCTTTCTATTTGTGAGACAACACCATGCCTACTGAGCTACATCAGTCAGGGCATATTACCTTATTTTGGAAATGTATCTGATCTTCCACCTTTATATGTGATACTGCCTATACAATAGGTCAGATTTAGTCTCTTCTACCAGCTGGATTCTAGGATTTTATATCCTTTAGGAATTGTGCTAAGAATGGACAATAATTTTTCCAAGATTTAGTTTCCATTTGATTGAATGACTGGAGTGGCAGAGATCCCAAAGTCATTTATTCATGCTCATAACGTTGTCTGAAAACTCAAAATGATAGGAAACTCAAGAGTTAAAAATTTCTAACTTAGTTATAGTTAATAGTCTTAGTGATTAATGCATGTAGAAAGCTATTGTTCCAGGAACTGGGATGCATACCTTGACTCCAGGAGGCCCACAAGCAATTCACTCTTTGTGCCCCAGGAGAACGGCAAGCAATCAAGATGACATCTGAGCTACTGTACACCAGGGAAAGAATGCCTGCTGATGAGGATGCAAATAAAGAATCACTGGTCAGCAGATGAAGGGAGGCTAGGAAAATCATCAAACTGCAACTTTTCTCTGATTATCCTCTTTTTTCTCAATTCGAAGCCCCTTACTTACACTTTGCTCTTCCTTATAAAAAAAGGGTGACTTGAGATGAGATGTTAAGATGTTTTTTAGGGTACATAACCCACTGTCTTTTCCTATTGCTGGCATCTGAATAAAGCACCCATAAAAGATTTAATCCTTGTCTCTACTTCTTGGTTCTGGTCAAGACAGGCATCATGAATATCGACTTTTCTGGTTTCAAAAACACATTCTGTGTGTTTGCTTTCTTTACTCTCTACTAAGCTGGGGGGAAAGGAAGAATTGGTCAGTAGAAGATCTGTTATTTGTTTATTAATTCAACAACAATTTATGCTACTATTATGCACCAGGAATGGTGGTTGGCGCTGAAAGAACCACTGAGACAACCAGATACTACATGAGAGTATTGTGGGTAGAAAAAGAACTGGACATCGAGTAAGAAGACCTGAGTTAAGGTTTTGACTTTGACAGTAATTACCACTGTACTTTGGAGACAAAGGCCTTATTTGGAAGATTTTGAAAAAAATCCCTTGAACTAGAAAACACTCTGATTCCATGAAAAGTTAGATCTCCATTAGCATGACGAAGGCTTGCTGCCTGACCTTTGAGAACTAAGAGAAAAACACTCCCTCGCCCTCAGAATTCAACACACAAACCTCCTCTGGGATTCAAGCTTAGAGGATCAAATTCAAGTAGGAGACACAAAAGGAGCTTTTCATTAACTCTTAGAAATTGTTTTCTCCTTGGGGCCAGCTCATTACAGAAATATCCCCAGGAGATGGAACACACCTCTACTGCAAGGGGGACTCAAAGAAGGAAGAGCCTTGCACAATGAGCTGGAATTCGCCTGCTGGATGCTATGAGGAAGAACACTCCAGGCCTTTGATAGGCTGGGGAAAGGCAGAACTGGAGCTAGGAGGGCGGACAGCAACAGCGAGGATCATTTGCTCCTCTGGAACCTCAGCCCTGGGAGTGAAGAAGGGGTGGTTCCCCAGAAGTAATGTAACTGCACAGAAACTTATTTTCTTTAAGCTGGCCCTTTTTTTGGACGTTTTTCCTTTGACTCAAACTTGTCTCACCCAGCACCCTGACTCATCCACCTCCCTCACTCTTGCTTAATCTTTAAGGCCTCAGGACAATGAGGTTATGGTCATCATCCAGTAGTCTTAGGAAAAAGGTCCAGGTTTATTGACAGCATATCAGATTGACATATCGGATGCCAGCAATCGGAGAAGACAGCGGGTTATGTACCCTAAAAAATATCTTAACATCTCATCTCAAGCCAATCTTTTTTTTAATAAGGAAGAGCAAAGTATAAATAAGGGGCTTCGAATTCAGAAAAAAAAAAAGGTAATCAAATAAAAGTTGCAGTTTGGTGACTTTCCTAGCCTCCCTTCAAACTAAAGACACTATCTTGGCCTCAGTTGCATTTTAGTTCCAGACCCAGGAAAGTGAAATAATCCCACTGAACAAATCCTTGTGCAATCAGACAGGACTCCATGGCTGATATCAGGACCAAATACAATAATCAATTACCCCCTTACCTTAGCGCCTATCAATCAGTAGAGACCACAACCCTAACTCCTTTAGTCACCACGATCAATGATTTTTTTTTTTCCTCTGTGTAATCCACCCCTGGAAGCCAAGGGGGAGCCAGGCCTTTGAGCATTAGCTCACCTGTGACTCTGGGCATGGTGCCATTACCTTAATTAATAAATCCTTACCTTCTTGACTGCAAACTCCTATTCGTGCCTCATTGGGCTTTGATGCATGCAGACAAATGAACCCCTTCATTCTGCCAACAGCAACCACACTTTTTCCCCAGGTTGGCTTTGGATATCTGTACCATCAAGCTAAACAACTTGAGTTCCAGAATCCTGTATCCTATGCTTATCTAAAATCTCTATGAAACCACCCTGTAAACAAGCTGAGCAAGACTTATCTGGTCCCTGGGATTCTTGGCCTACCACGCCTCGGAGAGCCTCCACCTGTACACGGGACCTGAGTGGAAGAAGGGTGCCCCTGACCTCTCAGCCTCAGTCACCAGAGCCAGAGGATGAGAAATGCTAGTTTCTGTGTGGGGGTTCAGAATGAGCTACCCCAAGATGTGCCTCAGCGGTATACAGATTATTTTAAGTTAAAGGCAAAGTGAGATTCAGGCTCAAGAGAAACTTTTGCCCCCCAATTAATAAAGATGTCTTCATTTGCCATACATCTTTAGGACAATTTCCAGAGATTTTAATAGCTGGGATTGTTGACAAAATATCTCAAAGAGATGAAGTTAAAGGAAAGACTTTATTCAGGTGAACAGTTTGTAAAATAGGAAACAATATCACCAAAAATGTGCTCCACTGAGACAAAAGGAAGGCTACATTTTATAGAAAAGTTCCTGCCCAAGTTCCCAATTGGTCCAATTTTATGCAAATTAGGTTTCCAAATTCACACAGTTCTGACGGGTCAGAATCATGAGGTTCTCATTAGTCTGAGTCATGTGTTGTGAGTGGTCTTTACAGAACAGTTCTGACTGATCAAAATATATGTAAATGAGTATACATGGTGCAGTTCTGATTGGTTGGGGCACATCTCAGTCCACTGATTGATAGGTGGAACCAGGACTCGCCTACAGTGGTTGACTCAGGCAGCATAATTAAGCAGGGTATAATGTAGGAAGCTAAGAGTTCAAACTGAAGTTCTTCTTGGCATATAGAGTACATAACAAGCCCTTGTCCACAAATTGCTGCTCTACTCATTATTTATAAAATTTGGGCCCTCAGTTGACCATGGGAAGTTCCCAGCAGACAAATTTCTTCTCCAGGTTCACATCAGATAAATCTTCCTTCACAGGGACCACTCTGAGGAGCGGGTCCATAAAGCTCCTCACGTTCTAAAAGTGGAAATCCTGACAATTTAAAGAGAGATTTTGAACATGATCAAAAAGTTCTTCTGGCTCTTGGGTAACGGATGGATCAAAGGGAGATTAGAGCATACGCAGGAGATAGAGTTAGAAGATAAATGGAGCTGCTCAAATGATACGTAAGGGTGACTAAAGTGGTGACGTGGAGAGGGGGAAATGGATAGGGAGCATAGATATCTCGTGCTCATTATTGCAACCTCAGCGCCTAGCACATTAGAAGATACTCAATAAATATCTGCTGAAGGGAAAAATGAATGACAACTGCCAACTTTCAGCTTGGGAATTAAATTTACACATTTTCAAGCTTTCCATCATTGACTTCTCTTTTACTCTGATTCTGGAAAGACTTGTTTTATTTAAAAGAAAAAGAAGAAAAGTTATAGTAGGAATTCTGGTATACCAAGAAGCTTTTGTGTATGCTCAGACGGGTCATCTCATCTGAGGCAGAAGAGCTTCACAGAAGAGAATATATTTAATCAGGGCCTCAAAGGAGAATATTGGAAATGCTATAAAGGAAAGACGTGGGGTGCGGAGTGGGGGTTGCGGGGGCATGTCAGACTCTAATGACTACTTTTTTTTGAAGAGGAAAGAAACGTTTTAATTAGCAGAAAGCCTCTGGAATATTGGCTGCATTTATAATCCTCATAAATTTATCTTTGTCCTTTCCTCAGTGTCCTTAAATGTAAATGAAGGAGGTGAGTGATATGATCTGTGCAGATCCGCCAGCTCGAACATTCCAAGAGCTTGTGCACCCATAAATGGAAACCTGCAAGGAATAAATTATGAAAGAAAGAAAACGCTCTTACTACCAGATGCTAAACTTGAATTAGGACCAATGCGTTTATTTGGAATATCATTTTTTTTTCTCTTACCCTTGAACTTCACACATGTGGAAGTATAGTTTAGAAGAAAACAGAAAAACATATGATTTTATTGAGCAAATAATCATTACTTTGGTCATTGGCAGAGATTTTGAAAATTCAGCAATACCTAAATGAACAAGCACTTGCAAAGTTCACTGCCCTTTTCCTGTACTTGTTTGATTTCTAATAATAATCTCTATTTTCAATTGCATCTTAAACATATTTTGAAAGCCAATGAATGAATCCTTTGAAATCATATGAAATATATGAATACAATATAGTAAAATACACATATCCTCCAAGTAATGCATGCAACTCAAGGAGGTTCCCTAAACCTTAAAGGCCCAGGATTCCAGAATAAGTTTGTATTATGATTTACAATTTACAAAGGGCATTTTAAATCTTGTTTAACACTTTTAACTCTGAGTGAAACAAAATTAGCTCCAACTTACATATGAAGAAATTGCACCTAGATTACTACTCATCCCTTTCTGGGAAGGTAAGAGAAAGCACTAAGGCTGTTTACCCCACCTCCCAAATCTTCTCAGTGTTGTTGGTTTTCCAAGGCAAGGAGGAGGGAAATCAAAGCCTAATCCTTCCCAAGATTGATTCCTTAAGAAGAGACCCCTTCATCCTACAGAAGTCAGGGCACCAAAGTGTTATTATACCTCTGCTCCACTTCAGGGGATGCAAGAAATTTGCCTTGTTGCTAAGCCCTAGGTCCAGGATGGACAGACTGAAAGCTGCAAAAAGTTACACTCAAATTTGCTGTCTATATTCACATCATTAAGTTTGGTTGGCCCCAAAAGTTGCAATTTCTGAATGTATTTTAAAATGATGCCAAACTGGAAATGCCTTAGAGCACCTGACAGAATCAAATGTATGCTCTCTCTAGAGGAAAACACCTTTGTCCTAGGCCATGAAGGATCCCTTGTGTAATTCAAATCTATGAACAGTACACAGTGAAAAATGATCAAGCACACAAGCAGAGCGCCATGATCAAGAATCTTCAAAAATAATAGAACAGCCCGGCTGGTGTAGTTCAGTGGATTGAGTGCGGGCTGGGAACCAGAGGGTCCCAGTTTGATTCCCAGTCGGGGCACATGCCTGGGTTGTGGGCCGGGTCCCCAGTGAGGGCCATGTGAGAGGCAACCATACATTGATTGCTCTTTCTCCCTCCCTTCTCCTCTCTCTGAAAATAAATAAATAAAATGTTTTAAAAATAATAGAACAAATAGATAACACCAGTAGACTTTCAGATATTTCTGATGTCAGAATTATGAGGCCCAGGCTGTACAGCAATTTTGTACAAACATTGTACAAACAATGTTGTACAAAGCGGATGTACAAACCACCATTGTTGTTTTAATAGCTGGGTCATTTAATGGAGAAAGTAATTTAGAATATTTGAAAAAGAAAAAAAACACAAGAATGTCTATAATAACAATTAACCAAAATTAAGTACTCAATAACAAATTCAATGTAATTATATACAGAATAAATGAACTAAAAATAGGACAGAAGAAATCGCCAAGCATGCCACATGAGCAATAACTATATGGAAAATATGAGCACTAAGATATATGGCAGAGATGGTCTGATGTGGACTCGATTGAACATCCAGGAGAAAGAGAGAAAATGGTTGTTTTGTCTCATATCTTTTCATTTTTTTTACCATAAAATTATTTAAACAAACCGGAAAGAAAAAAGTAGAGAATAGATTACTATAAACCCCATACACTTTTCACCTAAATTTCATGATTATCAAGATTGTGCCTCATTTTTTAAAATTTCTATCTTTGTTGCTGTATTTTAAAGCCATTCCCAGAGTTCATATCATCTTGTCTGAGGCAATATTTGAATACTGAATGGCTGAGAATTTTCCAAAACCAATGAAAGATACCATCCACAGAGATTCAAAAATTTCAACCATTCCTAAGCAGGATAAACAAAAAGAAATCCACATCTGGATACTTCATCCAGAAACCACAGAATACCAAGACAAAGAGAAAATCTGAAAAGCAACCAGGAGTTTACATAACTTGCTCAAGGCCATGTAGCTCATAAATTACAGTCAAGCCTCTTTTTGGAGTCATTTACCTCTAAATTCAACATTTTTCCTCAATACCATATTAAGCCTCTCTGCTATAAGCCCCTTGCTCAGGTACCATTCAGAAAGCTGATCTATTTACACCCTCCTTCAGCATTGGGACAATAAGAATAAATACCCTGTTCTGTTTTTACGGGGGGATTAATTCCAGGCAGGGGCTTTAGAGCTCCGTGAATTTGTGTCTTCGTTTGCAGATGAGAGAACCGAGTCCCACGTGATGAGGCAGGCTGAGGACCCCACGGCTAACATATCGTTGCCAGGATATCCAGGAAGCTTACGTTTGTGGTGGAAACTGCTAACCCTGTCCAGAAATTTCTGGAGAGAACAGCTACGGACAGACAACAGGAAAGTTTTAGAAGATGAGAAAAAATATTCCTTCTGATTGTTGAAAGTTGGGCTGTGTAGACATTTCCTTCTTTAATTTCCTAATGAGAAAAGGAATTGGACGTCCTTTAAGGGAATCAGTCAGAGAAGTAAATAAGTGCCTTCTCCCTGGGAAGGTGAGAAGCCATCAAAGACTAGGTAGAGTGATTATTTAAACAAGCACGCAAGAAAAAAGCCACTAACAATGGAGGGTTAAAGGGGACATGAGAGAAGACAATAAAGTGACATTTCATTGCAGCCTAGTCCAGACATTCTCAGAAAGTGTGAGCCGTATAGGACATTTTTATCAAACTGTGTATGAAAGATCAGGATTCAATGATTGATGAGCTAACAATTCACCAAAAATTGACCGACACTTTAAAAAATATATTTATTAAACATTTTTAGAAGAGTTCACATACCAGTTTCACATTTTTATTATAGAAAGTTCAGAAAATATTGGAAAATATATAGAATGAAATAAAAAATCATCAATAATTCAGTATCATTGGTAATGTATTATTGTTTTCTCATCATCCTTCCATGCACATAAATGTTTTTACAACTATAACTGTGATAAGTATCCTCATTCATAAATTTCTGAAAACAATTCTGTTTATTTTCTTCAAATATATTTCTAAAAGTGAGGTTATAAATGTATAAAATAGAAGAGTTGTTAAGAGATTGGGCTTCAAACAGCTTAATTTGAATACCGGCTTGCCTCTTATGAGTTTAGGCTTATAACTATAGGCTGCCTATACAACTTCTCTAGAACTCAGTTGTCTTGTTCTATTAAAAAAAAAAAAATTAAAAACCACCAGTAAAAAATACGAACCTACTTCATAAGTTCATAGTAAAAATTAAAATAATGGAATGAATGTGCAGCTCTTAGGATGCATACAGTAAGTGATCAATAAATCATTATTATTGTCAGCTTTGGATAATGTGACTACAGAGGCTTTTTTGCCTCTTGTAACTTTTTAATAATTTTGTACATATTTAAAATGAAAAAGCATCTATTGCTATTATTACAGAAAAACATTACTCTTTTTAAAAGATAATGAATGATACTTTATTGGGAAATTAAGTCATAGGTCCATGTCTTTGTTTTCCTCTCTCTCTGCAACCCAAAAGACCCTGGGAATCTCTCCGGTTTTAAAAGACTTGTGGGGGAATAAGAACAGTTGATGCGTGTTGAGTGCTTACTATATGCCAGGAACTTTGCAGTGGTATGCCAAGGGTGGGGCAGTAGGAGTAGCTGTCTCTGGTATAATAGAAAATGCATTGTCTGTAAAGAACCCTTAAAAACAATCAAGCCTAGTCTGTCCATTTTTTATTATCATCATATGCCCACAATTTTTTAAAAAAGATTTTATTTATTTATTTTTAGAGAGGGGAAGGGAGGGAGAAAGAGAGCAAGAGAAACATCAATGTGTGGTTGCCTGTCACGTGGCCCCCACTGGGGACCTGGCCCACAACCCAGGCATGTGCCCCGACTGGGAATCGAACCTGCGACCCCCTGGTTCACAGCCTGTGCTCAATCTACTGAGCCATGCCAGCCAGGGCTGCCCACAATTTTAAATAATGTCAGTGATAAAACGTTCTTCCCTAAAACATCTTTGGTTGGTCTACCTTCAAAATCATTGAGTTTTAATAATATGTATATGTATTACATAGTATTATACATAAACTTACAGATGCAGAAGTTTATTATATAATATGTATATGTAATACTTATAATTCAATACTTCAAATTAGCAAATGTATATTACTTATCTCTCCATAAACATGGTATTCTAAATGGAAGTTAATCCAGAGAACCCCTAGTTACACGGTCATGTGTAACCCTGACACATGTGGACACAGCTTCATGGATTTGCTTCAAGAGCAAGTTCATAATGGTTATGAATTGTTCAAACTCACTGAAGGCATTGTTCATGTCTCCAGCTGCGGTCGTACCACATGTCCCTACACTTACACAGTAAGTATAGATAAACCACGACAGAACAACGGTTCTAAAGATGAAGAAAGAAAACTGAATTCATCTAATCCACTCATTCTATGTGACAATTTGGTTCTTATTTAAACTGTAGTTTAAAACATACAACAGTAAAACTGCAAAGTGTAATTGTTTAGTAAATGTCTATTTCAGTTCAAACTGTGGAGGAAGAAAAATAACTTTCCCTTTACCCTCCTAGGTTCTCAGCTGAGACAGCATATAATACAAAGACAGATTAACAGGTGAAAAACAAACAAGTTTAATAAGATGTGTACCCCCTGTAGACATGGGAGAGACCAGGAAAATGAGTTACTCTCTGAAATGGCACCAAGCCACCACCTTAAATCCCATCTGCAGCTGAAGACAAAAGAAAGACATTGGGGGTTGGGGATCCACTTTTGGGACTTTGCCAGGAAAGCACAGTAAACAAAGGCATGGTTTCTATGCAGATTCGTCAGTATCTTCTTCATTGGTAAGAGTTTCTAGAAATTTGGTCATCCTCTCCTCCTAGTACGGTGAAAGAGGCATTACGAATGGAGATTTCCCCCATACGCATGTCTCTTACACAGAGTAACTTCCACTTCATTTTCAGAGCTTGGCCTGTGCCTGCTGTTTCTTTAAAAATGATTAGATTAAATCAATTAATATGCTAAAGAGGTAATAAATTCTGCTGCCCTTCAATACAGAATGTGCATTTAGTTCTTAAAAATTAAATGTATTCTTTTAAATGATTAATTATTTTGAAACTAAACGATAAAGCAAGAGAATGATTATTACTGGAAACTATTTTATCATCTAGAACAGTTTAAAAACGATCTGTCCCAGGTGTCACACATGACAGGTGCACCATGTGTGACCTTGCAAAGTGCTACCCTTCACTGAACAATCACGATGCAATGTCACAGAGGAGGACACAGGTGCTTGGAGGCTGACGTCATAGGCACAAGGTCCCACAGCTCGTAGTTTGCTGAGCTGGTTATCAAACCTACACGTGTCTGTTGCCAGAGTCCAAGACGGCAACCGTAGCGTCAAGACGTCTGAGAAGCAAACAGGAAAGTCACAGTAAGAAACAAAAGTTGTGGTGCTTCAGGCTTCTTTTGAGAAAGGAGTCTTGCTACAGGGAAGCTCATTACTTGTGCCATGAACCCTGCCTCCTAAGATTGTAAATTATCTCACCAATAGTCTCCCAGGGGCCTTCTGAAAGAGTTCGTGCACCTCCCTAGAGGAAACCATTTATTTTCTTTTCCCAGGAGAAAGAAGCTCATTAAGCTTCTAAATAAGACTTTTTCCCCTATTACCTGGCTGCTTTAATAGATGTTTAGTTTTTTTTCTAAATAACATTAAAATAATGTAGAGGACCTATTTTCAGGGTTTCGAAAGGGCTGCAATGATTAACCAAATGGGTTTTCTCAGTAGGTTGACACCTGAAGGCATTGGTGATCCCTCCAAATTAATGCGCCTTGACATTTACTTCCTGGAGATTCCAACATTTACAGTGTTTTTGGATGCAAAACTGCTCTTAAGCCACAACTTTAAACTCAGTTGTGACACTATCCTTTTCCTGAAGTCATGAGCGAGCTGTGCTTCACAACACATGAAGAAAATTGCTGATGTCAAGAAAAGGACTGGTAACCGAATCAGGACTTCAACACCGGAAGTGTCGGGGTCAGGTTACTGAAGGCTTTCCTCCGGCCAAAGTTCAGCAAGAACTTTGAGTCACAGATCTCACTAAGGAAGTACTTACATCCTAGGAAGGCACTTGTGTAAAAGGAAGAGGGGAAGGAAAAAGAAATGATGTAGAATTCAGAGTTAAACATGTGTTAAGGGGGTGTTACATATCATGAAGTTTCTCATATTTTCTCTTTTTAAAAATACTGTAATTACTTATTTTTAGAGAGAAGGGAGGGGAGGGAGAAAGAGAGGGAGAGAAACATCAATGCGTGAGAGATACATTGATCTGTTGCCTCTCACGCACCCCCAACTCGGGGACCTGGCCCACAACCCAGGCATGTGCCCAGACCAGCAATTGAACCGGTGACCTTTCAGTTTGCAGGCTGGCACTCAATCCACTGAGCCACACTAGCCAGGACAGGTTCTTGTATTTTCATCTTCACCATGATCTAGATGAGTTTTGTTCATCCCTACTTTGTAGATGGTAAAACTGTTCTTAGCACAGAAGCTAAGGGCCTTGCCCAAGGTCTCAGAGCTAATAAGTGCCAAAATCAAAATGCAAACCCATCTGTTTCAAGTCCAGGTGATAGGGGACTTAAGAGTTGGAAAATTTTAGTTTAAGGTAAATAGTTATAAGCCTAGCAAGTAATGTATATGTTAAAGCCTCTTTTTCAGAAACTACAGATAAGGCCCATCCCGGCTCCTGGGAAAACAGCCAACCTCCTGGGGCACTGCTAAAGATTCTGCCTGCGGACAAGTGGAGACATCCAGGCCCTAGTGTTCCAGGGAGGGGCAAATGACCACCTGCCCCTGGGAAGAGCTAACTGCCCAGGACAGGAATGTTGCTGTTTCTTCTACCTGACCCTCCCTGAATTTCAAAACCCCTCACTGCACCTTGTTTATTCCCTGCTATAAAAACCTAGGCCGGGAAAGAAAAGACAAGATGGTCTGTTAGGGTATGAACCTGCCATCTTCTCAGATCGCCGGCCATCTGAATAAAGCGCCCATAAAGATTCAATCCCTGTCATTGCTTGTTGGGTTTGGTAGCGACTGGCAGCCCAAACGCCGGTGTCCTCTCCGATTTCACAGGGATGTTCCTACTATGCTAAAGCTGCCTCCCACACCATGGCCACTTCTACGCCCAAAGCGGCGTGATGAAGTTACGAAGAGAAAATGCAATGGTTAGGAGCATGGGCTCTAGAGTCAGACCTCTTGGGTCTAGATGCCAATCTTGCCACTTGATAGCTATGTGGTGGTGAGCAAATTATGACCCCATAAAGTAGGGATAGTAACACTCACCATGTATTCCCTTTCTTCTACATTTCCTCCCCCTTTCTGTTCGGTGAGGACACGTGAACAACGGTACTAGCTACTGAAATGCAACTGAAAGAATGTGTCCCATTCCTGGACTGAAGAAGTGCAAAATCCTTGGCTAATTATCCACTTTGCTACTTCTCTCTGAGAAGTTGAAAGACCTCAAGATATACAGGCTGCAGCTAAAATATCTTGAATGACTACACGGAGCCATTACTACCATCCCACCTCTCTCCAGTCAGGTCAGCTCTTGTCTGATACATACTGTGAGGGAGAAATAAACCTTTTTTCTATTAAACCACTGAGAGTTGAGGATAAATTTGTTGTAGCAGCAATTTTGTTACATCTTATTTCCCTAATCTCTAAAATAGTGATAAAAATGTTTGCTTAATAAAATTATTGTGAGGATAAAGTGAGACTTTATAGGCTACACCTGAATATATTGTCAAACTAGCAAAGGGCAGGAGGAAAGAGTTGAATGTGTGGCAATCTTGGTGAATCATTGGCTGTTTTTTCCAAAAATAAAGGAAAATGGAGCACATGGTCTTCAAAGGTTCCTCGCCACCAACTGCAATGTTCTGTTACTTCTCACCTCTAGATATCTCTTTGATCTCTAGCCTTGGTTATTCAATCATTTGACCCAAACTTATTGGTGACCATTTCTGTGTTGAACACTGTGTTAGGAGCTTACCTCAAAGGTGAGTCATAAGAAGGGGCAACACGGATTTTCTCTAAATCCAGAATGAAAATGGGCTCTACATTCTCTGGGGATGGAGAGACAGTGGTCTGGAGAGCCATGGCATAGCCTCTCTCCTACTTTTGAAGAAGCCCTAAATGAAACTCTACAGGAAGGAGCCTAGGGAGGCTGGTGATAGCTTTGGAGATGGCCCTTGGGGAGAGGAACAGCATGTCATTTATACTTTAGTACTCTTTTTAAATGTCTCCTTACATCCCTGCAACTAGTTGAGGGGGAGTAAGGGAGCAAAGCTGTCAGACCAGCGGCATCTTAATTATGGAGATTAGAAATATTTTATGCAATCGACACAGCCTCTACTAAATTACATAGTATCAGGGAAAATGACTCTGTCTAGTGCCAATGAGAAAGGAGCTCTGAGAAAAAGAGCAGGTGGATTTTGACAGTTTGTCCAATAAAATAACAATAGTTGTTTGTGTGTGGGGGGGGGGTACTTTAAAAACCAGGCTAATGCTACAATTTTTATAGCCTGAAACATATCTCTTAACCAGACTGGAGGGAAGCTGGAAGTGACTGTAGCTAAGCTTCAAACTGCTAATCCAGCCTGAACTCATAGCCTCCCCTCCCCCTCCCCTTCATTTTGTTCTGCAGCACCACCCCAGCAAACAGCCTACTGGAGTGCTTGGGAAGTGAGTGAGTGGATGGTCAATTCAGGCTTGATTCCCAGGTAATCTACGTTCTTCGCTCAGTTGGAGAAATATCAGTTACTAACCCAAAGTGGTCCCTTGGTAATCTCAAAAAGTTCAATAACCTCCCATGGCCTAGTAATTTCCTGCCAGGCATAGGAGCATGTGGTCCTGTAAGAATTGAGGCCCACTGAGAGCATGCTGAAGAATGAATGCTTTGAGCAGAACACGGAAGACTGCCGTAAATCATACTTAGGCATCATTTTCGTGAATTGAGCAGCGGAGTTGATGAGTGGGGGCAACAGCTTTGGTGCCAACTGTTTTGTTATTTAATCTCTCCTCCCTCTAGACATTCCTGTAATATATCATCCTAGTGATTTTTTAAAGCAAAAAGCTCCCTTTGTCACCTCTTCGCTCCAAATTCTCTGCTCTTCTTGCGTACAGGAGGTGCAAACTCCAAGGCCTATGGATGCTGAGGATGATGCCAATGGGAGAAGATGCTGCTCAGAAGAGACTTCAGAGAGTGCTGGGTACTCTGGCAAACTGGAGAGCTCATGGCATGATCTCCCATCCCACACGTTCTTTCTACAATGTGACATTGACCTTTCTTCCATTGGGGGCAGTTGGTGTTGGCGTCTATGGTCCCTTCCCTTGAATTGGGGCGGGGAGGGCGCTGTGGCTATAGCAAAATTCATGCCATCTGCTTTCTGAGGCTGGGTTATAAAAGGTAATGTGGTGCCAGCCTGGGCCTTTTGGAACCCAGGCACCATACCACCAGGAAGCCCACGTCCCAACGGCAAGGCTCTGTGTAAGTATTCTGGCTGATAGCCAACAGCCAGCACCTGTTGCCAGGCATGGGAGTGAGGAAACTTTGAGATGATTCCTGCTCAGTCTACTACCACCAGATGATAGCCCCCAAGTGAGAACTGCCAACCTCCCTGAGCCTACGCTGTCCCCAAAACTGTGAGAGACAATAAAGTGTAATCGTTTTAAGTCACCAAATGTTACCGTATTTTTCGGACTATAAGACACACCGGACCATAAGATGCACCTAGGTTTTAGAGGAGGAAAATAGGAAAAAAAATTCTGAAGCAAAAAATGTGGTAAAATATTTAATAACATAAATAACATAATATTTCACCAATGTAAATGTAAACAGAACTCAGGTAAGCTACATTCGGACTATAAGACGCACCCCCATTTGGGGGACAAAACGTGCATCTTATAGTCCAAAAAATATGGTACTTTGATTTGTGATGCAACAATAGCTAACTGGAGCATTCAACAGATCTTATTCATTTCTAAGACTACCTCTTTTCTTAAGTCATTTTATACCCAAAATGCTACCTCCCCCTCCCCCATCTTCACTTATCAAAAACCTACCTGTTGTTTAAGGACCAGCTCGATGCTGCTTCCTTCCTGAAGCCTTTCCCAGTCATCACATTTAATGGTGATCTGCTCTTTCTCTGTACTCTGGACACTTGGCATAATGTCACTATGATTAATAACTCATTTGAGAGGACTCCCTTCTCCCTACTGTCATTTTATAAAAGTATTTTAATGTAGTTTAAAAAACAGTACAGGCTTCTGTCAAAACTACAAACAATATAGAAGTCTATTAATTCAGAAAGTGTCTCCAGTCTATCTGGGTCTGTCGCACCCCAATTTACCCGCAACTCCTCTCCGAAGGTAACTGCTCGAACAGTGGCATGTATTCCTCAAAACCTCTTCTACACACACACAACTCATATAAACAGGATTCCATCTCAATACTGTTTTGTAAAGGGCTTTTTTCCAGTCAAAGGTGTATTGTAGTTATCCATGTCAGGTAACACCAATTGACCTCATACTTTTTAATAGCTGTATAGTATTTCCTATTATTTAACCAACATTTTACTTCTAGAAATTTAGGTTTCCCCCCATTTTTCCTTATTGAAGAAAGCAAGATTGTGTTGCTGTTGGTTACATATCTAAAAGAAGAATCGCAGTGCTTAATAAAATGCACCTTTTAAAGTTTGTTATAAATTCTTAAATTCCTTTTCAGAAAGAGGTAATTATATCCCCATCAATAGCATATCAGAATACTGTGACTTTCTCTGACGCTGAGTATTATCAAGATTTTATATCTTTGCCAACTAGTTAGATGAGGGATGAAAGCTCCTGATTTTTTAACTTACAGTTTTGTTATTACAGTGAGGTGGAGCAGCATTTCATATTTTATGAGTCCCTGTATTTCTTCCATTGTGGATTTAGTCTGCTGTGTTCTTTGTCTATTTTTCTATGGGATTTTTAGTTTCAGTTTTTTTTATAGGAGCTTTTGGAATATTTTAGATAATGCATGTCTTAGTGCTCAGGTTGCTATAACAAAAGGCCATAGACTCGGTGGCTCATAAACAACAATAATGTATTTCTCACAGTTCCAGAGGTTGCAAGTCCAAGATGAGGCTCCCAGCATGCTTGAGTTCAGGTGAAGGCCCTGTCCTGGTTGCAGACTGTTGACTTCTCACTGCGCCCTCACGTGGTAGAAGGGGCTAGGGATCTTTCTGGAACCTCTTTTATAGGCACTAATCACATTCATGAGGACCTCACCCTCATGACCACATACCTCCCCAAAAACTGCCTTCTAACATCATCATCTTTGGGGGTTAGAATGTCAATATATGAATTTTCAGGGACACGAACATAGAGACCACAGCAGCAAATCTTTGCTATATTGCTTTGCAAATAGTATTTATCTGTTTGTTGGTTGTATTTATTTGTGGTACCTTTTGCATCTAGGAGTTTTAAAAAGGTTTATGTAGTTAATTCTATCTGTCTTGCTAGAGGGTGGTTTTCCAAAGAAAAGCCTTCTACATTTCCAATATTATATAAATAAATATAAGTTATTCCAGATGTTTTACAGAAAAAGCCAAACATTTAAAAAAGCAATTATTAAATATTTTAGATAACCTTTTCTTTGAGACATTCTTAGGTATTAACAAATCTAAATTCCTAGGAACTTATTGATAAAATTCATTTATTTCTTGAAGAAATATTTATGACATATTCATGGACACCAAACTCTTTTCTAGGCTCTTGATCACAATGGGACTTGTCTAGTGGGGGTAAGAATATAAGGGGTAACAGGCCAAAAAGCATCATGTAGCATTTTCATAAATAAAACAAATCTATCTCTGTGGACCTTTGAGCTTATCTAGTGTGTGGGCTTATTCCTCTCATTACATTTAATCTTTGCTCTAATTCTTTCTCTAAGATTTTATTTATTTATTTTTAGAGAGAAGGGAAGGGGGAGAGAAAGAGAAGGAGAGAAACATCAATGTGTGATTGTCTCTTTCACTCCCCCAGCTGGGGACCTGGCACACAACCGTCATGTGCCCTGATTGGGAATCGAACCAGTGACTCTTTGGTTCACAGGCCAGCACTCAGTTCACTGAACTACACCAGCCAGGGCCTTTGCTCTAATTCTTGATTTAAATGTCTTTCCATGCCACTAAAATGTAAACCACTTAAGGGCAAGGAATGTACCTCATTCATCTTTGAATCCCAGGTATCTAGCCAGGTATCTGGCTCATTGTAATGGCTCAATAACTATCCCTGCATTATAAATTGCCTCTTTCCTTCACAAATGAATATTCGTAGTCCTGCCTCCTTTTCCTTCCTTCATTACCCCAGCACCCCAAAATAAAAACCAACACTAGTTTTATGCTGGTAACAGCTCAAATCCCCAGACTGATGTTTGCATACGTGATACTAGATCAAACACACTTATTTTTAAAAAATTATTGAATAGCTACAGATAAAAAATGTCATTCAGAAAAGCAATTGGGGAATGCTATACCCTTCTAAAGACAAATTCTCAGAAAGCATTTTTAGAGAATTTACAAGTCTTCTGATCTTGTAATGAAAATCTAAGAGAAACCATAAATGAAAGCCAGAGTTATTCATTAACACTGGAGAAACATCAACTTACAAGTGTGGGCAGAAACAAAGTTGCAGAGCTGAGGATTTACGACTCTCACCAGAGTCTTGCTGGGAACAATATTGTCTTGTTCTGTTACACGCCTGAGTTCAGGGAAGCTTTTTTCAGGGGTTTCTAACTGCAGGGCTTAACTGGGTGGCTGAGATATATTTCCATCTTCTAGAATAGAGACCTGCTCTTGCCTCTCTGGAAATGAATGAACAGTAACAGCCCTTGGTTACAATTAGTTTTCGCTTTTGGAGCATTTCCCAGAGGTGATATGTGAATGCTTGAAGGAGGAAGTTGTGAAGCTTGATCTGGAAGCTGGGGCTCTGCTGAGGTAAATGCTCTTGTGGGATGTGGCTGTGAGCACAGTATGTGCTAAAATGTAAGTAACTCAGCAGGAGCACCAAATGCCCTCCCTACCCCATCCCCTTTTTTAAATTGGAGGGCTATTCTGAGCAGTCATAGACATACACATACACAGATGCGTTTATATTTATGTTACGCAAAAACCTGAAATCATGTGAACAATGAGTCAGGCTTTATTACTATCATCAGAAAGACCATTATGGCAATGTCTGCCGCCCCCCCCCCACCCCCCTCCCCGCCACCCCGTGAGTGACCAGCACCAAGCCCTCCATCAGAAGCTGGAAATCCTGGAATCCACATGGCCAATTATGCAATACGAGACCACTGGGAAGCATTTCTGGTTGGCTCAGCCGGTGATCCGCTTTTACCCTGCAGCACCAAGATTGATAGACCTTATAATTTTATCCTGGTTAGTGCAGATGCTGTTCTTACATAAGTTTTTATTTAAACACACACACACACACACCACATTCTTTTTCTCAAAAGAAAAACAAACCTAAGCCTCTCCCAAGTGGTTTGCCTTGATGACAGACACCTCTCGGTGGTGTGATCAGTACCCTGATCACTGGTTAGGAAAAAAAATTCGAGATTTCCAAATTTGCAGTAGTTTAATTTCACTGAATGCTGCGTGTGCTTGTTTACCAGCACGAATGAAAAGGAACAGTAATTTGGCCCCCTCTAAATCACTTCTTTTATGAGGCTTCTTTGGATATGAGGGAGGATGGGAAAGAAACTTGTCTTAGAAGGTAACAGACTATAAATTCAGGAGGGTTAGTTTCTCTCATGCTAATGATGAGGTGTAATTTTAAAACATTACATTCGTATGCATATATGGTGCACACATACATAATTAGTATATTTGCAAAGCACAGTTACAGAACCTTGGAACTTGGCAGTTCTATTAACCCTTAAAGGGAACGCTGGAGTTCAGATCACTTTAGCACAATGGAATATGTTCCCTTTCCATTACATTCACCCAGCATCCACGTTTTGGAAAGACACCTTCAAAAAAGTTAAGTACATTTTTTTTCCTGAAGAACTGCCACAGTCTGTTCCATATTTATCTACTTCTGTGGTTTTAATTACAAAATAAGCACTAGCTATTACAAGGAATAACTACAGCAGCCAAAAAGATTTTTATAATCTGAGAGAAATGCTCCCATATTGACTCTGCTAAGAGAAACAACTCCTCTTTCCTTGATTATAAAGAAGGAAGACAGATGGCTTCTTGTTTAAGACTCTAATTTTACTTTCAGCCTCCTCCCTCAGTTAAAAACAAGATGTACTTTGAGGCTTTGAGGGAAAATTTCAAGGGAATGTTTTTTTCTTCCTGGCTGCACTGAATAATTCAACAAACATTCGAGATTGCTAAGGGAGATACAAAGGAGAAAATGTGTTCCCTTGTTCTCAGGGAGTTTGCAATCTAATTGTGCAGAATTGGGACTAGAGTCATTGAAGTTTTATTTTTTCGCTTCTATTGAATGACCTGATGTTACTGGTAACACACTGAGGATTCACCACCCCAGCAGTATGATGGACTTTCCAATCACATTGAAAGAGAATGTAGGGAGAATGCAGAAGGAAAATTAATGATCTTAACTGGGATTTCTTGAGTACTTACTGATGTTATTTAATCTTGACAATCTTTCGAGGTCATCCCTATTATTCATGTTTCACAGAGGAGGAGAATGAGGTTAAATGATTCATCCAGTCACAGACCTAGTAAAGATACTGGAACACACCAACAAGGAATTCTATGGCCTTTTCTTTGGCTGTCCCCGGGCTCCCATTTCCATTTGCTTAGATTCCCTTTCCAAAGCACAGTAAAGCCAACTTACTTCCGTGCTATTTTCCCCCCCTCAGACTTTGGGTAATCCTTAAAACTTGCTGTCTTTCATGGTCATGCTTTCTAGAGTCTCATTCCCTTGCATTTTTGCAAATTAACTTTTTTTTTGTTTTTTAACTGATTTCTGTCTTTGAGACATTCTTTGACAGGATGAAGCGTAAAAGGCTTATAACACTGCTTGGTACCGATGGTTCTCTTTTTATTAACCACAACGTTTAGTTTTATTCCTGCTATCCAATAACTGTTCTCATCTCACACTATTTCCCAAGGACTCCTTTGGGGCTGCCAATTTCTTGAAGGTAGCGACCACGTCTGCTCTGACTTGTTGCCACCCTACAGGAACAACGGGGACTTGTAAGAGAGCAAAAGCTTGTCTCTTTTGTTCACCTCTTTACTCACTGCCTACAAGTTGCTGGAACTTAGTATGTCCTCTGTAAATTTCAAAGTATGCATAAATTAATGCTCGATTATTGTGGACTATCGTCTGTATAAGAAAACTTAGTTCAGATCCAATATGGCTCTGAGCTGAGAGACCTGGAGAACTTTTTGTCTTTATAACAATTTTGACCTTGGGTGCACTTCATTAGGCTCTTGGTCCCCTTCAAGGCTCAGTTTTCACAACAGAAAAATGGGGCCAGTAGCAACAGATGCTTGTTTCTCCTGGTATTCTACCTCCCTTCTTCGGGGGAGGTTTAGCGTGTACGCTTTCCTCTGGATAGAAAGCTGCCGTCGGAGCAGTAAGAAGCCATCGGGGACTTCGCGCTGCGCTCCTAGCGGGGACAGCGAGCAACTCCGCGCGCCTCGCCTGGGTCTCCCGGGTCCGGAAACAACCCGGCCCCATTTACGCCGAGAGCCTGCCCAGCCCTCGGGCGCCTCTGCCCCGGGCGGCCCTCTCGCCCCGAGGCAGCGCTCTGCCTCGGTGCCACCGCTAAATGGGATCGGCACCGCGCAGGCTCCGACGCGCGCCAAAGGGCCCGGCCTCGTTTTGGCCGCCGCCGCTCGGCCGCCCGCGCGGCGCTGCACTGGGGGCGGGGAGTCTGATGGGAGACGCGCGAGGCGCTGAGGAGGCGGCGGCCCGGGAGAGGGAGCGGGAGAGGGACTGGGCGCGGGAGGCGGGAGGCGGGGGACAGGGGGAGGCGCCGCCGCCGCCCGCCCCTTTCCGCCGGGGAGCAGCTGCAGCAGCAGGAGCGGAGCCGGAGCCGCGCAGCCGCCGCCGCCGCCGCCGCCGCCGCCGTGGGATGTGGCCGGCGTCCACCTCGAGCCGCGCCGCCTCCTGAGAACCCGCCGCCGTCCGAGCCGCTGCCGCCACCGCCGAGCCGTGCGGGGCCAGGCCGCGCCCTCCCCGGGCGCCCGCCGGCTCGCATGCCGAGGGGCTCCGGGGCGTAGCTGCGCGCCCGGCGCCGCCTCCGGGCTCCCCCGGCCCCGCCATGGGCTGCTGCAGCTCCGCCTCCTCCGCCGCGCAGGTGAGGGGCTCCCGCCTCCCGGCCGCCCGCCCGGATGCCTCCCCCGCGCCGCCGCGGCGCCCGCAGCCTCTCGCTGTCCGCGTCCCCCCTCAGCCCCCCTGCGCTCCGGAGCCCCTGCCCCTCCTGCGCGCCTGTCCCGCAGACGCCCCCGGCGGGCTCCGCGGCTGCCAGCCCGCAGGGCGCCCTCGGCCCCCTTCTCCCCTTCCCCGCCGGCCTCCTCCTCCCAGTCACACCTGAGCGGCCCGCCCCGCCCGCCTGCAGGTAGAGGCTGCACCGGCGCCTCCGCTCCGCCCCAGGTGGCAGCCCCTTCCCTCGTCTTCCGGGCCTGGCTGGTCTGTGCCCGGCTCGGGGGAGTCTCCTCGCTCCCCGTCCGCCGACTCTTTTCCGTGCTCCCAGGAGTGCCCCCAGCAGGGGCCCGGCACCCCTCTTCCACCTTACGCCAGTTTCTGCTCCATTAGATGTCCCTTCTCTCTTGCCCGCCGCCCCCCACCCGGGTTCAGGTGTTTAGGCTGGTCCCGGAGCCCTTCCGCGGCCCGCTTCGCAGATCCCACTCGCCTGCCTCCCACCGCATCCCCCCTTTGTGCCTTGACCCCGGGCCCCGCGGCCTCTTCGCGCCCGGAGGCCCCTGCGGGAGCGCCGGGACCGGGCAGGGAAGGAGATTGGGCACCTGGTGGGTGACGGGAGCGTACGGAAACTCCCTCTTTGTTGCCAGTGTAACAGGAGGAAGAGGTGCCGAATTTAGTTTTCTGTGGGCACTGGCTGAGTCTCGTCGCCGAGGGCTGAGATGCAGAGATTTCTCCTAGCTTCTACCCTGCCCCCATCCAAATTTTGCCAACCTCCCTCTCTTCTTGCGGAACCGAGCCCTTAACCTGGATGGAAATGTTTAGACGACTGTATAAGGATCAAATGTAATAGGACTTGACTGCTAGCCACTAATAACTGAGAGGACCTGTTTGTAAATTACCCAATTTAGTGGATTAGTGAGTGTATTTACAAATACGATAAAAAGCAATCAGGAATACTGCATCAAACTGTCTGGTGGGGGTGCATGAAAAATAGGCTCTGACAACGCCTGGGATGTAATCTCACAGTTTCATTAGCGCAGAATTTAACTGTGGTCTTTGATTTGTTTGTTTTAGGGGGAGACAAGGGCTCTTGTTTTTAGAAATAAAGGCTGGACGGTTCTTAGTGAAGAGAAATTCTAGTTTGGGGAAAAAAAATTCCTCCAGAGATCTAGCATCTGTGATAATGCCAGAGTGTTTTGCTGCTGCTAAATGACTATATATAACTCAGTTTTAAATAACCTGCATACTTGTTCTGAAAATCTGAGATCTGTTAGAAAATGACTAGAATTGCAGATGAATGGAGGACATTTATGCCTTATCAAGTATCCATCCTATTTTTCCAGTTCTTCTCTTTCTTTCCTTCCCTTCCCTCCCCTCCCCTCCCTCCTTTCCTTCCGTGTTTGCTTACCCGTGCTCCCCACCCCATCCTCCCCCCCAAGATCGTAGGCTGATTGGTTTAGTTGAACCTTTTTATTTTGTTAAAATAACAAAGAAAAACTATATGTAGTAGGTAGACTATGCCTTTCATATTAACAAATAAAGGTGTAAAATTACACAATACCTTTCAACTGGGTGGGGATTTTTGGGTGGAGGGGGAATCAGTTGGGTGTTATTCATCAAATATTTACTTAAATGTTATTGTCACCAAAAAGGTATCTTTTATATTTCCTTCCTTTTAGGAACTGGGTAACTTTATACCCTCTTTTGATGGTGAAATACCTTTAAGACAGGAAAATATTGATAGTTTATGCATAGCTTGTTCAGTCCCTGAACAGTGAAATTAGGGAGGGAGGGATGCTGCCCCAAAGCTGCTCTAATAACGGGTAGTGAGTAAGTCTTGGCATTTGTCTAGCTCCCTATCATACTTTTCATCATGCTGTCACATACATTCTCTCTGCTTTTCCTCCTCCTGGAGACCTGTTTCCTTAATGCCGTGTTCTACAGACAAGACACATGTCATGCACCCCAAGGGGTGCATTTTTTTTTTTTTTCCTGTGAATTCCTATAACCAACCAGCCCTGTCACATGCCTTTAAGTTCAGCTTTAGGGACTTGTTTTGTTCAGTGGAGCATCGAGGAGCAGTTTTGGTGCCAAAGAGATCATTTTTTCCCCTTATTTGAGATTTTGGCATCATTCTTTATTTGTGAAGTGTTACCAGTCTGCTGACTTTTTAATGGTCCTTTCAGGGGCATCACCAGCTTTAGAATAGTACTGCATCTGAACAAAGTAGAGAAGCCAGATGAAATCTTCTCAGTTTGCAACCTCCGCACCACTTTGAACCTCTCCTAGAAGCCTCTATTATATTCTCAGGCAGAATGTTTCTTTCATCCCTTCTGCTGGATTGTCAGCTTCTTGAGTAGAGGAATTACTTTTGTTTTCTCTATCTTTGTATCCACTGCAGTGCCCTCTGTACCTTGTACATAATAGTTGCTCAGCAATAGTCAATGAACAGAATTATATACACAGATTTGAACATCTGACTGCCTAGTAGCATTGAATATAAATTCAGCCCTGATCCAAGTGTTGTTTCACTTTCATGGACTGGTTGACTAATTCATCCAGGCATCCTTCTCTAAGCTCAGATATGAACTGTTTAACTTGAAATTCACCTTTTCTTAGTGGTAGTATCAGTTTGCAAAATTGAGCAGGTTTTTCCTTTTCTCCTGAATGTTTTGCTCAATGCTTATATTTCAGTTGGAACAGTGGCTATACCATCTTCAAAGAGCTTGTCTGCAAGCTTTAATGATACCCTGCAAGGCACATCAAAACACTGTGCTTTGAGGTAATCTGCATTTCAACTTAGCTTTTCTCAGTGGTATTGTCAAAAAACGTAAAGCCCTGGCAGGTTTTATCAATGTAAATATAGCGTTTTTTCTTTTTCTAGTAGAGATTCACTTTTGAAATAAATTTTTTTTTTTGCCCATCTCTTGCTTTGTTTTAGACTCTCTTAAGAGAGTTTATGGTCTTCCAAACTGTTTCATCTTTTGTAGTCTGCCCTGGTATTATTTATATTTTCTTGGCAGTATCTAGATATCATAATTTGCCACCAAAATAATTACCCTATTTTCAGATTTAGATCAAAGGAAAGTGTCACATACTATACTAACTTGTATTTCAGTCCTGAAGGAGCAAATTATTGGCAAAAAACTTGTGCTGTATTGGGTATGTACACCTAAGAATCTTAAGCGTGTCTAATAAGTCAAGGCTCTTTTTTAAAAAAAAGATTTATTTATTTATTTTTAGACAGAAGGGAAGAGAGGGAAAGAAACATCAATGTGTGGTTGCCTCGCACGTGGCCCTCACTGGGGACCTGGACCCCCCAGGCATGTGCCCTGACTGGGACATCAAACCAGCGACCCTTTGGTTCACAGCCCGTGCTCAGTCCACTGAGCTACAATAGCCAGGGCCAATAAGTTGGGGCTCTTACAAGACTCTTAATTATGTTTTGTTTTCTTTTTGGTGACCATTGCAAGTTGTTTGCTAATACTAGTACTTGCTCAAAACAAGACAACATATGATAGTTTTGACCTAAAAATCTCTTTGAAAAGAACATAAAAGTGAGATAATCTTCTTGTTTTTTTTTTCCAGCATTAATCCTCCCTAAGACTCCTAAAATTTATTCCCAAATCTCCATAATTCGTTTGTTCTGTTATAACCTGACATAATTTCTACTCTTATAATGTTAAACTTCAAAGTTCACTTGTAAATGTTCAGATTTATTAAGTGTTCTTTCCCATTGACAGACCAGTTTGAATGAAGGAAGCTTTTGCAAGATTACTTAGCAGATTGCCCTAAGTCTTTGTTGTTAATGGCTAGATTATTCTTTCTCACAGCAGCACTTTGGAGGCCAGGAGATATTGCAAGTACTCTGAAGTCCTCTGTCCTTCAGTTCTAACCTTAGAAATCGTGAAAAAGATGGACCAAACTGCCCCTACCTGTCTGACTTTAGGAGAAATCGTACTTGTCTATTGTCTTGCCCCATGGTGTTCAAATTGAGAACTATATATTTAACTGTCTCTTTAAAGCTTTCGCATCATGTCTTGGGAGTAATGAAAAACAATCAAGTGGTTCACGAATACTGGTTAGCTTTTGAGTATGTTAACTGTTCCTTAACAGGTTTTTAATAATACTGTAGTCTTCCATCTGCTTTGTGGAATTTGAAGTCAGATGATAAAAATGAAATTAGAAGAGCGTGGTTGGAATTACCAGCGGGAACTAAGTTTTTCCATTAAAGTATGTCTAGCAAAGTAGATTTGCTCTGACTGAACAGCAAAGTCATAGCACGAAGACAGTTCTGTTTGTTTTTCACTTCTTCAGAATACTGCTGGTAACGGAGAAGATCAACCCTCACAATATGTAAATGAAAGTTACTGTTAAAATTGTCTGGAAATAATGTACAAATGGATTGCTGTTTTTCACAGCCATTTTCATATTTTAATTTCTATAGTAACTCTGAAGTTGATTTTACTTCCATTTTACAGCTAAGGAAATTGAGACTTTGAGATTGGGAAACTTACTTGGCTGAAGTCACAGAGCTTCAAAGTGACCCAAACTCCAACTCAGGTCTTCTGAATCGGAGTACTGTGGTGCTCTTTGTGTTCACATGCATGCTTCCCAACTATTAAATTGCAGCTCACTTTATCATTAAAATGATACTTAACTCAATAAAATGTTGAATGAAGGAACTTCCAAGTTAAATTCATGCAACTATTGTAAATTTTATTGTGAACTTTTGCAGTTACTACCTAGGGAGCAACACAATATAATATAGAAAATGTAGTTTAGTTAGAATGTTCCCAGGCTTAACAAATACTATCAAATACTCTTTGATGTGTTAATTCTATCATTAAAAATGTTACTGACTGAGGAAGATGATTATAAAAATATATTCTATATTCTGCTACTGATGATTGGTTAATGGCTGTTTTCTATTGCCACTCCTTTGACACCAAGGGAAAAAAATATTTTTATTTGATAACTTTGGCTCAGATTTTTGGAACTCTGGGGGCTATTAGAGAAGAACTTGTCCTACTACATCACTTTTCTGTTGAGCTAAACTAGAATTTAAGAGATCCGAAGTAGCTGAGCCAGAGAGCTAGATACCTGATGAGGCAGCAAGTACTGGAAACCTGGTTACTGTCTTACTCTCTTGCTTTTTCTGTAGTACTGTTAATTCTTAATGTCTTAGGCCTTCTCATCTTTTCAATTTTGGCTGCACATTGGAAACACTTGGTAACTCTAAAAACGCTGATGCTGGGGTCCCACTCCCAGAGATTCTCATTTCATTGTCCAGGAGTGCTGCCTGGGCATCAGAAGTTTTTAAGTTCCCCTGGTGTAGAAACTGGAGACCTGAATCACGCAGGGAGCTTGCCTCTCATTAGCTCCTATCTAGTCGTGGCATCTCGCCTCTTTAACCTTCCCAACACCACTGCCAGCACTCCCGGCCAAGCCTCTGGCCGCTCTGGCCAGAGGCTTGCTTGCAGATCTCTCTATTCACTCATGCTCCCTTCTAATTTTTCTTTATGCTGCTGTCTTAGTGATCTTTAAAAAATACAAAGCTGATGCGACCCTTTCCTAGTTGAAACTCTTGAGTGGTTTTTGATTGCTCTTGGGACAAAGGCCAGAATCCCAGCCCCTAGCCAGCAGGACCCCGTGCGGGCTGTTCTCCGTCTCTCTCCGGCGTCATCTCATGCTATATTTCTCAGTCTTTGTGTTTTAACCTCACAGATTCTTCCCTTAATTGTATTCCTTCTTTTAGGGCTTTTGCGCACGCTGTTCATTTGTCTGGAAGGCCCTTTGCTTTTCTCCCTGCCTTTGGCTGGCTACCACTTATCCTTTAAGTTCCAGCCTGGAAGTCACTTCTTTGGAAAGGCTTCCTTGATCATTCAAACCAGGCCATGTCTCCTCATGAAACTCTCACAGCCTTATGTATTTTCTACTTGAGTACTTAAAGCAGTAAACAAATAATCACACACTTAATATTAATGTCTAAAGTAGGAGTTGGCAAAACTATATAGCCCATTGGCCAGATCTGGTCAGCTACCTGTTTTTGTGTGGCTTGCAAGCTTAGAATGCTAAAAATGGTATCTATATTTTTTAAATGGTTGAAAAAAATCGAAAGAACACTATTGCATGAGAAGTTTATTTCATAAGAATTATATTAAATTTGAATTTTAATTGTCTACAAATAAAGTGTTTATTGTGACATAAACACACATTTATTTACATATGAGGGGGGACCCCCCAAAAATGGAATTATTTTCTGGAGGGTGGACCCCTTGTAGTACAGGCTTCCCCCACTACACTAGGTGAGTGTTCCAGGAACCTATCTGTATCAGTGCACCAGCTGGCATTGTTGTGAGAGGCTGCATTTGGCTTCAGTGAATTTTTTGGAGGACTTTTCAGTGTGTTTGCCCACTTAATGGGTGATTTACAAGTGCACCTGCCCACACTGCGCTGAGTATTCAGCAGTTTTTGACCAAAAAATGGCATGACCCCTGGGCCCCACCCTCCCTATTCATCTGATCTCACCCCTAGTGACTTTTTTTTGTCTTCCTGGATGAAAAAAGTCCTCAAAAGGAAACGTTTTGCTGATGTGGAAGAGGTGGAACAAAAAATGGCAGAAGCACTAAAAGGCATCAAAATTGAGTTCAAAAACTATTTTGAGCCGTAGAAAACGGTCTCAACAGGTGTATTGCATAAAATGGAAAGTGCTTTGAAGGTGACTAAAGCTTAAGCTTGTAACAATAAATACACAGTTTTTTATTAGTATATTCTGGGGGCGTTGGGGTCTCCCTGGTATTGTCTAGAGCCGCTTTTATGCTATAAAGGCAGAGCCAAGTGGTTGGTTGCGGGAGAGCCCTTCTGACCTACAAGCAGAACTATTTACAGAAAAAGTTTGCTGGCCCCTGGTCTTCTAGACGCAGCTGGTAGTGACGGGCCACGCCTGCTTTGTTGATTGCTGCCGTTCTCTGGGCTTAGCTGGTGTCTGGTATCTGATGAGTGGTCACGCAGTGTTTGAATAAATTCACATCTAAGGATGGATGTAGATGAACTTTTAGCAATTCTGCTGTTTTAAAATTCAATACAAAAATTTTTTAAGGGCAAATACTTTAGAAGATTCTGAACAGAATTTTTAGCAGCAGTCTTAAGCAGCTTATATGTTGCCGATATGTACTCACGTATAAAGCATGTGTACTTTCCGAGGTGTTAGTTACTGGGTCAGGGTGGAAGGGAAAAAACTAGTCTACTCCAGTAATGGGCCATTTGGATTTATAGTGCTGGTATTTTTATAGCAGGTGCAAACTGATGGACCTTTATGTGTAGCAGACATTACAAAGAAAAAGTGTTTAAGCTCAGGAAAAGCTTTAGTCGTTAAAGAGGCATTGTTACCTCTACTATAGGAATTCACTCCATGAAAACTCCGTGAAAGTGGTTGAAGTTTCTGGCACGATGATATTTCTTCCCTTTTAGTACTTTTTGTTTTCTCATTTATTGGGAATATAGCATAGCATAATGTTCCCATGCATTGTATCAAACTTTGTACTTTTTTGAGAGGTGATTTTTGAGAGGCATTTGCATTTGTACTATGTTTAAATATACTCTGGGGTGGGGTGTGTTTTTTCCCCCTTCTGGTGGACTTCTCTGTGATTTCTTATCAGTCGTATCATAGGAGTTATTTAACAGACATTTAATTGTTGACATTTAACATTTAAATATTTGTTAAATAGTTAAGTATTTGTTAAATAAACTGCTGAAACTTATTTTTTGGTGAAAATAATATTATTATTACTTTTAGCTGCTCTCTGCAACATCCCACAGCCAAATATTTAGACAATTTTGTAAGGGAACTCTTGAAAGTTATATTTATTTTAATTTTTAAGGTTGCCAGACAGATATTCTGAAAATTGTTAGAGTATTTGATTTCTGGATATATTTTTATGATGTAAAATAAGGAAAATAGCAAAAAGATGGAAAAATTGAAAATAGGTGGTTACTTAAGATGTTCCAGTAGCAGTAAAGGTGTTAAAACTTGCTCTTTTTTTTTTTTTTTTTTGTAGAACTGTCATCTTGTAAGATTTTTTTCATTATGAACCACTTAGGATGAATTCCTCTTTAAGAAAGAAAACAAAATCCCTTAATCTAAATAGCTAAAACCTTAAGGAAAATTTATTACTTCATATATGTTGGAGGAAGAGTGACTTCCAGGTTGGTTAGTTTGGTGGCTTGGTGATGTCAACAAGGACCTGAGTTCTCTTTTTGTCACTTTGAGGAAGGTTGCTTTTCCTTCCTTAGCTCCTGTCATGATACCAAGATGGATGTGGTTCTTCCAACCTGTCTTGCTGAGCTGACAAACTCCAATGGTTTTCCTTTAACTGGAGTTAAGGAAGGCTGCATACTCATCCCTAAACAGTTTCTAGCGACGGGGAGGCAAAGCACCTCCTCACTGCCTTAGACTAACCAGGATTTTCCTTTCGGTCCTGTGGCAGGCTCAGCAACACAGAACAAAAATAGGATCTGATGACTGGGTAGGCAGCCAACAGTCTCTGCTACATAGTTTTGCCATTTTCTGCTTTAAATCACACTTCTGTAGTGTTCCCTAACATTTTGCTGATAGCTCCATTGTAACACTCGTTCACAGTTCATAGTTGAAGGTCATAGTTGAAGGTCACACAATTATCTTCCTGTTCCCCGCAGTGACACTGCTCCAGCCACTGCTGAGCCGTTTCTCTCTTCCCTACCCCCACTGCCTCTGTCCTTCTTAGGCAAGGGTGGCTTCAGGATAAAGAGGAGCATTTAAGGTTGGAATAGTGGTTAAGTAGCTAATTAGTATTCCCCCACACAGTGGGACCCAAGAGAACCTTGAGGGGGGTCAGTATAACCTTTCCCTCTGGTTCCCTCAGTTTCCCTTTTTTTTAACCTCTTCTGACTTTTCACTTCTGTGTGTATTTATCTTTGTTTGATTCTCATTTTTTTCCTCTCATTTTTTGCTCCTTTTCCCTAAAATTTTCTTTTTCCTTCCTTTTCATCCCACCCTATCTGATACACTTAAGGAGCCATAAACTACTGAGTGGAATGTACCAGAATAGACAAAGAAAAAGAGAGTGCTTTTCTTCCCTCCTACTTATTCTTTTACGTAAGCAATAATAAAGCTGAAGATTCACATCACTATTTAGAATATCTGTGATAATAAAGAGCTGTCGGCATAAAAATTGCATTTCTGCAACAAATAGCTAATTTACAGAAGGGGGAATAGTAAGCTAATATTTAAACATATTCCGTCTTGCTGATAATCAGATTAACTCAATTTAAAACACAGAGACACCCTTTTATATCTGTAACTTTGATAAAAGCTAACAGAATGATATTAATTGCTCATGTGGTTTTGACTCAATATACTTTATTGATTTGCTGGATAGATTGGAATGACCCTGTAGGGGCACTGTCAGCATACGATGAAAGCCATAAAAAGTTAGCACCCTTTAGTAATCCCAAAGTATAGCTATTCCATATGCAAGAATATTTCCATGTGGCATTACTTGTAATAGCAAAAAAAGTTTAATTTCAAACATAATTGTTTCTGGTGTAAAATTTCTTAAAATAAAATTTAATTGAATTTAGTCTATTAGATATGTCTCATTTTGCCATCATCCCCAGCTGAATGATCCTCCCTTAATGGATCTGCTGTCCTAACGAGAAGTCCTTTCCCATTGCTGCTCTAAAGGGCTCCTGGAATTCAGAGAATGAAACACCATCTTATGTTGGCAAGAAGAGCATGGGCTGTGTAGCCAGACTCTGAGGTTTTGAATCTCAGTTCTGTCACCAGCTGGGTTATTTGGGCCAAATCCATTAACCTTTGGTGCCTCAGTTTCCCCAGCTGTGAAATGGGAACAATGATAAAACCTACCTCACAGGCTTGTAGCAAACTGCACAACCCATGAAGATATCTCAGACATTACCTTATTAATATAAAGTAAGAAGATATCTCAGATATTACCTCATTAATATAAACTCAATCTCTTGGATGTCCTCATATTCATTAATCCTCCCCCCACCTCCAAAAATCCCATGTTTGGGATTTGGAAAAGGGACCCTGACTTTTAAATTGTTCCTGGAAGATCAATGCTGTGGGTGAAATGAATAGCAATAATAAGAGCAGGCTAAATTGGGTGGTTAGGAGTTTAGGGAATGGGGAAACCAAGAAGGATGGACTAGTTGGTGAGTAGGCTTTGTGGAAATGACCCTTGATCTGGCCTGAAAGCAGGGCTTTAGAAAGAGGACAGTGAGGTTTCAGTGGAAATCAGGGAAAAGAGAGCACACACCAGTAAAAGGAACAGTTAGAGCAAAGGCAAGGAAGCCTTTACTTTACTGTCAGTTTCAAAAGTAGTTGTAGCCAGAGAGATGTTACATGTGGGGAGGGCATTAATATTTGAGTGGAGGGAAACAAGCTGATGTGGAGGGTGTTTCAGGATGATTTAAGGGAGATTCATCTGACAGCATTGTCTGTGCAGGAAGTGGTAACAAGCGACCTGGGCAGTTCACTGACTGGAACCAAACAGTGTAAATGAGAAACAGAAGAGACATTATGGAGTTGAAATAGGACAGACTTAGAGTCTGCATATGTGGGATGAAGGAGAGGGATAAAACCAGTTTAGAATGTCATATAATTGGAGAAAGGGGTTATAATTGACAGACATGGAAGTCGAAATGGAGACTAGGGTCTGGGAAGGAGAAGATGAATTCAGTTTTATAGAGACTGAGTTTGAGGGGATCTTGACATTAATGTCTCCATGCAGCAGTTTCCCGCAGGCACTTGAAGACCCAGTACTAGATTTCAGAAAATGCTGTGGGTTATGTGCCTAGAGGACGTGGTTTTGAGGCTGGGTCATCCCTGAGGCAAAAGACAGGGCGTGAAATCTGAGAGCAGACAACTACGGAACAAGTGCAGGGAACAGTGGTGACCACCAGGGCGTCCCCACGCTCTCGTGTAATTTCATTTTACTCTCATTAACTCAGATGGGTACCAGTGTCGTCCCCATTTTACAGATTAGGAAACAGGCTCCAAAGGTTTCACTGGCTTGCCCAAGCTCTCCCAATTAGTGTAAAGCCAGAATAGTTGAAAGCCTGTCATTTCCTGCTGCCCTGCAACTTCTTTCTCTCTGCTATCCTGAGAAGTACAGCATTTAAGTAGCATATTGAATGTACCTAGATATCACTTCTCTGTCACTTCAATTAAGAGATTCTGGGTGTACCACTTACTGTCACTTTAAAGGGTGTATATGTGAGTGCATATGTGTATTGTGTAGGGGGGTTGTTGGTTTTAAATCAGTGCACCTCAAACTTGAGGTCGACGTGTGAAAATTTGGAGCAGAGTCTGTAAGTAGTGGTTATAAACTTCGGACTCTGGGGACTCTCAACCGCTACGCATTTCCTCTTGGGCCCTTCTACATTTTCTTCTGAGAACTGCTGTCAGAACAAGACCATCATGGCAAAAAGCTGACTCATTGTGACTAGTGGTATGTCCTTTCCTCTTAACTCAGATTCTTGAGACTACAGTGTTAAATAAAGAATGTATGTGTATATTTAGTCAGCTTTGGAGATCCGTGGTCTCTGAGGGGTTAATATAATTGATACTGACGTCATTTAATAATGAATACCAACAAGGCTCTGGGGAGCTGTTAGGGAAGGGAAGGGTGAGGAAAGTGGCCACAGTGAGGTTAACTGGCACGAATGATTAGCATGCACATTAGGATTAAATACCAAGGCAGAGGTTTTTTACCACCAGGGAAAAAAACTGGATTTTTTTTTAAACTGCACTTTTTAAAGTTCAGCATATTTATAAGCATTTTATTCCTTGCTCGTTAGGCCCTGAAGCTTTTTCACATCCCTTCTGCATGTGATTTTGTGTTTTCATGACAATTCTAAAAACATCAAGTGTTGTAAAAACAGTCCTAAAGATGTCAAGTTTTAAGTCTCGCATATTAAATATATTTTGAAACTAGCCATACACTGACGTCAAGAAAAACATTTTGGATTTCTGTTACGAAGGACTAGAAATAATACTTTAATAAGACACTTCCTTTTAAAATTGAATGCGATACTAGTTTTGATGATAGTTTTAAAAAGTTTACAGTTTAACCCGAGGAAGTAAGCCACGATCAAGGGGAGACGGGCTTCTGTGGTAGTGCCCAGCACACAGGAGCAGGGGGCCTCCTGGGGGAAGGAACACTGTCCCAGGACCTGCTGCTTACCGGGCTCTGTACTCGTTGTGGGTGGTCTACATGCCATCCCGCTTGAGGATACAGATGTTCTTGTGTAAGACGCCTTAATCAGTGTTTCCCCATGGAGGTGCTCCCAAAGCACCAGGATGCCCCTCCAAGATGGTGCTCCAAAAAGGGCCTGAGGTCAAGAAAAATTCGAGAAGTTCCTGTTCATTCCGTACCAGTTTCTGGACACCTCGAACTCACCTCCCTTCCTCTCCCCATTGGTGGAGTCACCGTACCTATTAGCATATTTAAGGCTCTTTGCTCCTTACCCTGACCTCCAGGAAACCAATTTAACTTTGCTTAACTGGGCTTCATTGAACTGAAGTTGTCCTTAATTTTTTTTCATTATATCTTGAACTGTTGTTCTGCAGAACCCATTTTGAGAAACAGTGCTTGAAATTACGTTCTTTTAAGTGACAACAAAAGTGAGTGTGGCCGCAACAAGAATGTTACTGGATCAGGTCACCCATAGGCAGGAAGCACCGTGCAGACCTGAAACAGAACTTCAGCGTGTTCTTTGACATATTGGCAAAATGATGTCAATAAATGTCAAGTCATTTGAGTATATTGTGGTGATTTAAAAATGTCTTGTGAATTATTTCTGAGATTAATAGCTTTGAGATCTCCAGGAAGTCAGGGAAGAGAAAGAAGTTTAGAAAAGGATCCCTCACATTTGAAACTTCAGAATCCGAACTGCTGGGAGGCCAGCTGGGCCAGCAGCGAGCGGGAACCAGCCATCTGTGCTGGGGGGGGTTTCCTCTTTCCTCTGAGTCTGGCGGAGACACTAGGGGCACTTGAATTATTGCTTAGCTCTCCAAGTGGCCATTCAGAGGTGGGACCTGCTGATTGAATGCTGACTGTCTTTTGTTGGAGAAAGAATTGAGGACAGAGACGATGTTATATGGGCTAAGCAAATAATCCTCAAGAAATGTTTTATTGAATAAATGTGGGGTGTGGGGTATTGAGAGACTGAAATTTTAGTTTATGATGCTAATGATATTTGTCAAAATAGCTGTTTTAAAACAAATGTGTCAATGGAGAGCAATAGGAGTGAACCTGAAAATTAAAATTAGCAACTCTTCCAAATGTTTTAATTCTGCTGCTTTTGAACCTGACCTTGAGGCACTAGGACGGCACTGCTAAGAAAAAGTACAAGAATCAAGAATGTTGACAGAATAAAGAGAAGAGTCTTGGCCCATTGTATGTTTTGGTTCAGTTCAACAGGCTGCTAAGTACTGGATTCCACCAGAATGAGACTTTCCCTCCAGAAGTCTGCACTCCGTTAAGGGAGACAGTGCAGAGGGGAGGAGGGGCTCCCCCAGAGTATCAGATCACATCTGAATCTCTTTCTTAAAGAGCCAAAACTTATACTGGTTTACAGTGTATAAAGCACTGGCAGTTTCTTGGTAGATGCTGAACTAATTTTTAAAACTAAGCTGAAAATACAAAAGCGCCCTAAAGGAACATAGACATTATTTTTGAGGTGTGATCTGCGTCTATACTTAGCTGGTGAGGATGGAGTTCAGTAAACTGTAGGATAAATATATTGTATCTATCTGCAGGCATGACTGTATTATACCAAGTGAAAGAAAAAAATACTGTCCTTGAGTAGAAACTAATAAAGTTTCAGGAGCCTATAGGTAAGTCGTACTGACTGTTGAGGTAGTCCCATAGGATGGTACCTGTACTATGTTTAATTTTTTTTTTTTATGTTGAAATGGCCACCATTTAAGCAAAGGTGTGATTTTTGTTCTCTAATAACACAGAATTCTAGAAACATTAAAGTGGAGCAAGTCAAAAGTATTCTTTTGTTGCTCACGAATGTCTGGTGGCTCTCCTGCTGCTCCTCTCCGTCTGTGGACTGGGTCACAGGCCTCTGCCCTTTCGCCCTGCCAGGAAGCCCAGGTGCTCTTGTCACGGTCCCAGAGTCTCATACCTGACTGGGTACCGTGACCTGTTTGATGTCCTGTGGCCACTGAACCACAGGGTCCTGGGTGGCCATTTGCTTCATCTCTTAGTGCTACATCAGACCACCTTCTTGTTTCTCGCCCAGCGCTCTCTCACTTAGGCATGCCTTTTTCTGTCTCCTCTTAAGTATGTATACCTCATTTGATTTCAAAAATATTGAAAGTGATTTATAATCAAATGTAAATATACTTGAGACTTAAAATGAAAAATCAGAAGCTGAAAGGAGATGGAGGAAGGGTAGAAGGAAGAAGCACACGTGTCCTGATGTGCCCGAGCCTCCTTACTTACAAGCGTTTCTAGTCCTGTTGTACTCTACACTGTCACTAATTCACAGGAGATTATTACAGGAATCCTCTTACAGAATCCCAAACAGACGAGGATTTAAGAGGTCTGCGTTAGGACCTCCACTGCGTTAGGGTCGACCTGCATTCTGATCCACTAGGTGGGTTTTATCTAGGCTCAGCTTAAATACCTCCGTCAGCACAGAACTAACTGCTTGCTGAGACAGTTAGGTCTGTTTTCAGGCAGTTATTAGAAATCTTTTTTTTGCACAGCTGAGCTCTGTGTCCATATAACTTTATGGTTGGTTTTTATTCTCTACCCATTAGCCAGATAGAATAACCAAACAACTGAAGATAGAACAGCTGAAATCCACCTTTAGTGCATACCAAGTTTGTGTGTGGGTGCATTTTAAACTTAAAAACTCTCAGTTTATACAGCCATTTCTAAATGTTATGATTCCAGATCCTGTACTATTCTTACGCTTTGATTTTTCAATTTATTTAATTTTTATTTTTACCAAAGCTATACCTACATATATTTTTTAAAGAGTCAGACATTTCTATCAGGATTGTTATTTTTAAGAAATGCCCCTCCCCCATTTGTCCCAAAGAACCTGAAACACTAATTCAAAAGAATATGTGCACCTCTCTATTCATTGCAGTGTTATTTACAATAGCCAAGATGTGGAAACAGCCCAAGTGTCCATCAGTAGACTAGTGGATTAAAAAGCAGTGGTACATTTATACAATGGAATACTACTCGACTTTAAAAAAGTAGGAAATCTTACCTTTTGCAACAAGTATCAATGGACCTGGAGAACATTATGCTAAGTGAAATAAGCCAGTCAGAGAAAGACAAGTGCCATATGATTTTACTCATATGCGGAATCTAATGAACAAGCAAAGTAGAGACAGACTTGGAGATCAGGCTAAAAGCTGTTGGGGAGGGGGCGCTGGGTGGGGGATGTGGAGGGATTGAACAACAACAAAAATTCATGGACACAGACAACACTATGGTGATTGCCAGGGGAAGGGGCAATAGGGGGAGGAGGAAGAGGGTATGGGGAGGATAAATGGTGGTGGACGGACTTGCCTTGGGGTGGTGAACACACAATACAGCGTACAGATAATGTGTTGTAGAATCGTGCACCGGAAACCTGTATAATGTTAACCAGTGTCACCCCAATAAATTCAATACAAAGGGAAAAAATGCCTCCCCCCCTTTTTTTGCTGCCCCGAGACCATCATTTTTAAATCTTGGAACTGGAAGGCTTTTTCTTTTCTCCTCTGTGCCTAAACATGCTGCCTGCCGATTCTTCCCTTTTGGGCATTGATTTTGGCCTCCACTATGGAAGAGAAAGATCATGCTGTCTTCCAACACTATTATTTGTGCCTGTCCCATGTACATACTTTAAGTCCCCCTTATTTCTCTGCTGTGGATGTATCATAATCTTGTTTGGAGGAGTGTTCAGTCTTTATGACCATGTAAATGTTCTTACTGCTGAGTCATGTAATAGTCCATCATTCCTACATAACCTTTTGTTGCTCTAGAGATAAAAGTTGCCTGTTTTGCTGTTTACCTATACTGACCTCTAAATTCTTGCCTAGTGTGTGAACTTGCGTCAGCTCAGACACCTTAGATACTCTCAATTTCAATTTGTGAGTGCATGCCACATCACTTTCAGTTTCTTGATGAGATCTCTCCCACAGCTCTACTCTGGGCTGGCCCCTTTTCAGGCCCGCTGCAAAGTCATCAATCTGGGATCTCCCTTCACATCATCCTGGGCATTCCCGGAGTCTTTGTGTTGGACAAGTCCTCTTGGTGCTCGGGTGTGTAACGCATCTGGACCACCAGGTTGCGACCTCTTCCTCGGGAGACAGGAGAGGCAGTGTCTTAGCTCTCTGTGTTCACAATACCGCACTGGTCTACCATGTCGAAGACATACTGTAAACGCTTGAGTAAGCTTGTTTATTGCAACAGTGCGGGGTTCCTTCTGAATTCTCTCACCTGTTAGGGCTTCACTGTTCACAGACCAATGTTGAGTCTCATCTTAATAAATGTTGGTGATACCTGTAAGGGTGTGCGTTCTTGCTTGTGCTGAAAGTGTCAGGATTTACTGAAAAAAGATTTTCAAGAGTACCTGCTAGTGTTCCCAGCATTATGCTGGGCTTTGGAAAAAATAACAACAAATAAGACAGCTCCGGCTCTCATGGAGCTCACAGCTGAGTCATGTAATAGTTCATCATTCCTACGTAGTCTTTTGTTGCTCTAGGGATAATAGTTGTCTTGTTTTGCTGTTTTCCTATTTTTTTATGTACTTACGACTAACTGACCTCTAAATTCTTGCCTAGTTGTGTGAATTTCTTTGAGTCAGCTCAGATACCTTAGATACTTTTTCGATTTCGATTTCTGAGCGCATGTATAGGGAGGATTGAAAAATGCGAACAGTGAAGCTTTGTGCACAGCCCGTCCTGTCGAAGTGTTACAGTGACATTGAGGGCCATCCATGTGACGCTTCCTTTGTTCCCAAACATTTTCTCCTAGAACTGCCTCTAGTCTGTCTTTACATATCACATGGGACACGTGGCAATTTTACTGCCACCACCCAGTTCAAGTCATGTTGTCTTGTGTTTAGGGTGTCTGCCGTCTTTCTTCCACACAGCCGCCTGAGTGACCAAAAAACTAACTCACATCCCATCTCCTGCGAGCCCAGAGTCCTCCGGTAACTTTCACCACACTTAAATATACTTTCTCTCCACCTTAATCTGTCTGCATTTACCTCCTCCCCTCCCCTCCTGCCACTGTTTTCATTCATGATGTTCTGGCACCGTTCCCTGTTTTCAAACGTGCCGAGTCTTTCTTGTCAGGCCCGTCCCCCCTCTGCCTGGCTCTACCCTCTGATCTGTCAGACCTGCCCCCTCTGTTCGGAACAGCCCTTCTGCTCCAAAGCCCTGTCATTTTCCCTTTCTTCGCCCGGCTGTATTTTTCTTTGGGCTGATCATCAACTGACATCATTTCTGTATTTTTATTGCCTTTCTCCCTTCATAAGCTCCATAAGCACAAGGATTTTTCTCTTTTGATTGCTGTCTCCCCACTGTTGGACTAGGGCCTGGCACCTAGAAGATGGTCAGCCAGTGTTTGTTGAGTGAATGATGCACTATAGAATCAGTTCACATCATTTCTTCTGCCTCCCCCTTTTTAGTCCAAAGCCCTTCTGTTCAGATAGGCCAGTTTCTTGGCAAAGGCATTCTTCCAGATTTAATTAGGCACCCTCTGGTAGAGTTAAGTGCTTCATCTTTGCAGTGTCTTAAACCTGTAAAACACTAAATTCTATTCTTTGATGCCATCTGCGTAACCACTAGTTAATTTCCCACATGCTTCTTCATCCTGTTTGAATAATAGATAAAAAGACCCACTGTGGCTCTAAGTCCTACGGTTTTATAATTCCTGGATACATTTCTCAGATTTCTGCTGCTATTTTTTGCTTTGTTTTGTGTTTGTTATTTCATAATCTTGACAGCCTTTCTTTCACCTCTTGGATTCTTCTTGTCAGACCTTGTTAGGCTTGTTAATTTTCTATGTAGCATGCATGGCCTGATGGTTTTCTGGAAAGTTCTGACAAATCCTTGATCTCATATTTATGCTATATCTCCTCTAGTACAGATATTTTGATTCTTTTCTTCTTCTTCTATATTCCCTGGTGTCATATTTTTTTTTAAAGAAATCTCTTTCTGTAGTTTCAACTGGGCATGGGAAAGGCTTTGTAAAGGAAAAGGAATGGGATTTGGTTTTGAATGATGAATAATAACTTCAGCAGGACATAGGTAAAGGAACTCTAGCCTGCCGGGATGGCATGAGCAAAAACATAGAAGTGTGAAATGCAAATGGATTTGGCAGAACGGTTTGGGGTGAATGGAGCATGCTTTTGTCTATAGTGTGAGATCTGGCTGAAAAGGTAGATTGTAACCTCAGGATTATGGAGGTTCTGCACTCTGGTCTCATCATATTTTTATATTTCTAGTACAGGAATTGTTTTGTTCTCTTTTATATTGGCAAATTGAAGGTGAGGGCCTTTTAATTTTTTCCTATCTATAACAGCGCCAATATTGCACTTAAGAGGTGTTAAATGTTGAGTTGGGTAAAAGGGTTTAATCTTCCCAAGAATCTATAAGGCCAGACTTTTTCTACTGAATTAGTCTTAGAAAGTGTGTGCGTGTGCGTGTGTGCATGTGTGTACCATGCCTTATATGAGTTTGCATGTGGAGATTCATCTTTGTATCTCCCACATCACTTTTCCATTTACAATATGTGATCATCACTGCAAGCAGTGATGACATCAAGGAGAGGGGCCAGGGAGACACTTAACTTCCTCAGTATCTTTATCGGGTCCTCGTTCTTTGATAGGAAAGTTAATATTTACATAATCTTCAGTGCCGTGCTGTGCAGGGCATCTTCATTCATGCACCCCCTCCAATGAGAGAACCACCTCTGTGTCCATCGAAGAAGAAAACCTGGAGCCACCGTCGGAACAACCTTATGTGTTACGTATAACTATCCTGTTTACAGATGAGAAAACCAGTTCATGCAGGTTAAGGATCTGAGGTTATTTAGCTGGTAAGCATATGAGCTAGAATTAGCACAAAGGTGTTATGTTATCCTTTATCCTGTATTTTTTAGGTATTCCAGATTCCACTTAGGGTTAATGAATGAATGGCCTATTGGCCAATTAGAAAGAATGCAGGTTGTGCAGCGTTGGCTAGCACTGATGTATTTACCTCCCCAACTGCTGAGGGATGTAGGCAATTACAGAGCCTCTAGTCTTCTTGTGACACATGCAAGAAAAAGATAACAGAAAAATAAGTATTTTATATACCACATTAAATATTACGTTAAAATAATTTCATTCAGCCTGGCTGGTGTAGCTCAGTGGATTGGGCGCGGGCTGGGAACCAGAGGGTCCCAGTTCGATTCCCAGTCGGGGCACATGCCTCCGTTGCGGGCCAGGTCCCCATGAGGGCCATGTGAGAGGCAACCATACATTGCTGTTTCTCTCCCTCTCTTTCTCCCTCCCTTCCCCTCTCTCTAAAAATAAATAAAAATAAAAATCTTTAAAAAAATAATTTCATTCATCATGTTTTTTCATTTTCTTGCCTGTATTTTCAAAAGTGATATAATTCTGAAAAGAGCTCTCTCCACTTGGCATAAACTGTTGCTATTGACTGATAATTTTAATTAGAATGAACCAAAACGCATTTCTGGGACCTACAGCGTTGATAAATTAGAGGCAGGGGTGTTACTCCTTGTTGTCACCACGGTTAACATGTTGGCGTGGACTGTGGAGATGAGTGGACTACATTTTGATTTCATTAGTACTTGTCAGCTAGGTTTTCCCTTTTTTGTTTTTCAAGTTCTGATTGAACAGGTGCTCATTGATTTGAAAAATCCATATGTAAACTCAGGATGCTGGGCTCTTACACCGTATCATGGTGGGTGATTTGTGTAAAATTACAACTAAATGAATTTCGTTCAAGCAACAGGAATCTCGAAGATGTGAGTCCACTGCTAAAGCGTGTTGTGTTCTGTGCACGTGTGCGGTTCCTTCCCTGCGGTCCCAGCGCAGCAATAATTCATACCGTCGTGCGTATCGGCATCCTAGTTCATTAACCAGTTTGGTCTTGCTCGAAAGTTACTGTGTTTTGTCTTCTTCAACAATATGTGCCTAGTTTGTCTGCCCTTGGCAATTTAATAACAAACTGCTTTTCCTGGCTCTGATCGTCCTTGGAGCTCAAGCAGCACTTCCGAGTTGTGAGGACCCCTTAGCCTTGTTGTCTTCTGCGTTTTATCCACACCCACAGTCATATGTGAATGGATATGATCGTCCTCTAAGTTATTTTTTTACACATACAAGTACGTTTCACAGTGCTAAAGGAACACTGACATAGATGTTAGCGATAAAAATAGTGACTGGAGCTAGCAAAAGACAGCGGCTGTATCAGTCGGATGTTGCTTATGCTCTTTAGAGCAGACTCTTATTCATGTATTCAGTAGATAAACCACTAATTCTCTCTTAATGGGGTGTTTCCCTATAAACGATATGAAGCTCCCCTGTTCCCACTTTTATTCTATGGAGCAGTATTTCTGTTATACCAGCATTAGATTCAGAATTCCCTCTGGACTCTACCCTCAGTTTATTCACCTGGCCTTTGCCCACTGAGCAAGAGTTGTGCTGGAGGCAGACTTTTTGAACAAGCATCTTTACCCCTGCCTCACTGCTTTTTCTTATGAGATTTGTTTGAAATTTTTTTCCCTTCTGCCCAAATCTTGTCCTGATGAGCCAGCTCATATCCCTTCCTTTCAAGAAGCCTTTCTCTTTAGTCCACACTGATCAGTCCCTTCTCTGAACACTTATATTTAGTTACACATTAGCCTGGGTATTCTTATCTAAGTGTTTCATGTTGTCTACGTATACGGCCTTTCTGAAAGCGTAGAGATGAGATCCTGTCGTTCTGGGCATGAAGCAAGTCCTCATGGCCCGAATTTAAAAACAGTGACACTTAACTATCTATCAAGTATTCAGTTTGCTAAATACAGTGCTAGGTGTGTTACGCATATGATCTTTAGTCTCACAATGTTACAGATGAGGAATTAGGGACACATTGGTTAAGTGAGTTGCCCCAAGATCAGATAGCTTCTCTGTAGCAGAGCCAGGATTTATAAACAGGTTTGCCCAGCTTTAAAAGCTGTGTTCTTTGTACTATGCAAAATTCTTTGTGCCTCTGGTTCAAACATTTGTGTGTGTGTGAACAGCTGAAAGAAATAAATGGAAATCTTTGTTTCTCTGAACATGACTTTCTTCTTTGACAGACACTTAACTGAGTACTGCTACCTGCCTGGCACCGTCATGGGTCCGGGTTGTGAAGGGCAATAATTTAGCTGTCTCTGTCCTCAAAGCTCTTGAACCTAATGGGTCATAGAGGCATATATACAGCAGGATGAAATAAGATCTAAAAAAGGAAAACTAAGTAATTGTGTGGGTCCTTGGAGAAGATGATCATTCCCAGCTGGAGGAATTACTGGTGTTACCGGAAGTTAGCATTTGTTCTTGGTCTTGATGGAAGGATAAACATTGGAAAGAAGATTATATTCAGAGTTTGGACTTTGGAACTTAGAGATTGGGGTTCCTGTTCCTACCCCATCACTTACTAGCCAGGTAACCCTGGGAAAATTAGCTGATAGCTCTGACTTTTTCTTATTTAGTAGCACTTACCCCCGGGGGTTGTGAGAAGACTATAGGACATAATTACATGTAAATCTCTTAGCATTATGCTTAGCACATAATAAGTGCTTAGCAAATGTTAGCCACAGTAAGTAATTTTAGTAATGGGAAGGTTATGAACAAAGGCTAAGAGACAGCTTGGTGGTGGGTGTTCAGGGTGTAGAAGGGTTTAGTCTCTTTGGGACTAAGTATGATGGGACGTAGTGGGAGCCTTGAAAGGTAGGTTGGAAATTATGGCTTCGGTGAATTATTTCACCTTTAGAATATTATTTCCTCTCCATTAGACAGTAGATAGAGCCATTAGAGTTTTTGTTTTGACAGAGAAATAATGTGTCATAACATGACTTGTAGGAAAATAACTGATAAGAATGAGAAAAATAGGCTAAAGAGGAGTGGAGGGGAACAGGGAGATTGGCTGATGACGGAGCAGACCGGAGGAGACTTGGCCGGTGCGGGTTGGTGGGGACCGAAGGGGCGCGAGAGTGGGAGCTTGCTGGAGCAGAGATAACCTCCTCTTTTTCTGGCTCAAGATCACATGCACCGACACTAAAATGTATTTATGTTTACTGTTGAGATTATAAAATCTTTTTGCTCTTTGTCAAGAAAAGTTTAAAGAATAAAATAATCATTTATAATTCCAGCTTACAGAAAACCACTATAGGCTTTAAATTCCAAATTTAGAATGTCCTTCATACTCAATATTGGTTGAAATAATGGTTTATTCTAATTTTCATATCAGTTCAAGTCTGTGAATGCGCTCATTATTATTTTCTTGAGGTGGCTTTCCTGTATTTGCTCGGGTGTTTATATTTTATTGTGAGAGATCAATGGAAGAGTGTGGTTTTGGTCGCAGTATCCATTTTTTACAATTTGCGTATTGAGAAGAGCTGAATTTCCAGATTTCTGTAGCCCTTCTGTGTTAATAGCTAAATGAAACCACCTTTGTGGAATTGTTTTCATCGATCACCCTAAAATGGCTAAAATTTTTGTGTTTCTAGAATTAGCACCCTCTTTTTCATTTTTATTTCAAAATAATTGTGAGAAGAGCTGCAGAGTATAGAATGTCCCTGCATGGCTGTGATTCAGCTTTGTCCAAGGTTAGCACCTCACATGACCACGGTACATTGATCAAAACTAAGAAATTGACATCGGTACAATACCACTAACTAAACTACAGTCTTTATTCAGTTTTTCCCAGTTTTCTGCTACCGTCCCTTTCTATCCCAGGTTTGAGTCCAGGACCCCCCATTGCATTTGGCTGTCCTGTCTCCTTAGTTAACTCCTCAAATCTGTGATAGTTTCTCAGGCATCCTTATAGTTCATTACCTTGTCACTTCAATAGGGACAAGTAAGTGCCTATGCTTGTAAAGTCATTAGTTATATTGGGTTAGCCAAAAAGTCCATGTGTTTTTTTCCATAAAGTAAAAGACACATTTTTCGTTTCACCAATAATGTTATTGATTTGGATATTTAGAGTATGTTGGCTCTCTTCTGCTTTTGGCTTCTGGTGGATAGAGGCTGGGATGCTGCTGAACATCTTCCAGTCATAAGCCAGCCCCACAGCAAAGAATTATTGGGCCAAATGTCAACAGTACCAAGAAAGTTGGCAAACCGCTTTTGACACGTTCATCAGTCACAGCTCCTTCTCTGTACACTGCATAAATCTTTTTTCACATTTCAGTTTTTACCTTTTTTGAAATAATAAAGCATAACATGCCAGAAATGTTGCATGTCTTTTCACCTTCAATATTAAAACGGCTGCACAAAAATTCACCAATTCTGATTTTTTTTAAATGCATGCTGGTAATGACAGCTATCACAATACAATCTAACAAAATTGTTTAAAATGAAGGTAAAGACAGCTAAGCACTACTAGAGCCATGGTACAGAAAACACAAACTTTTTGGCCAACCCAATATAATTTGAAATCCGTACATATGTGGGCCAATATGAAGTTTAATTATTTTTCTCTATTTTGTGAAGTCTAAATTGTTAACAATAATGATATAAACAGATCTGTAATATTAAAATTTCAAAATTAACTCAAGAATCAGTAAAATAATAAACTTGTTAACTCCCAAAGTACAAGTAACAGGCCTGTAGCTAGTCCGAAGCATTCCTGATGTAATAATAGGTAAGTGGCATTTATGAAATAACCATACTCTACAACTGTGGGTATATAGTCAGGATGTATTAGTTCATCATGAACTACCTATGCTGTAGGTTTACATCATGTACGGTAGCTCCAGTGTTGATTTCAGGTCTTTCATGAAAGTGAATGTTTTTACAGCGCCAAGGATGGTAAACCTGTTCCAGAGTTGAGTACCCGTCAGAATTTTAAGACTGCTTTACGCTTTGTAAATTCATCTTTAGAACCTCATGACATTGACTTTTTGTTGGTCAAGTTTTGTTTTCAGCTCTTGCATTTTGTGAAAATGTGAACCATGCCAGCAGGACAAATCCTTGATGATTCAGGCTTGGCCCTGAGGAATGTACTTCAGAGGCAACCTCAGACACTGATAGTGTGCTTCTTTCTTTGAAAAACTTGTGAATTTCTTTTGGCATAGATTTTCTCATTTTTAAATTCGGTGTTTCTGTTGAGCGTGGCAGCTGGTCAGCGCTGGGAAAGGAACGCAGTCTCCGGTTGCGTGATTCGCGTGTCCGGTTTGAGTTGGAATATTTGTATTTCCGTGGTCCTATCAGCAGAGCTCCCTTCCCCCCGCAGCTTCAGTGTAGTGTGTTCAGATGTCTTTTCACTTCATGGAAGAACAATCCCGTGAGTTGCCAGGGGTCCTGACAAGTCAAGCCACTCAAAGCTGTTTAATTCCAAGTGTCCTTGATCTATGGAAGCTGCTCAGTAAATCTCTTGACAAGTTTTCAGAACCTAGCCATACAGCTGCATTAAAATAAATTTCTGTGCACTGCTCCACCTTCTTCCAAATGTTCCTTGAATTTGTGGTGATGAAGGCCATAATCTCAAGAGTCGTAATTTGTTGCTTCCTTTGTCGCATCCGGTGGTGAATCTGATTCATTCATTCAGTAAGTAGCGACTGAGCATTTCTGTGTGCCAGGAACTATTGTAGGTATTGTAAGTACCGAGCACCAAGCTATTCTAGTGGACAAGACAGGTACATAAATAAGTAAAATATACAGTTTAGCAGATTAAGATATTGATTTTATGGAGAAAAGTACGTTAGTGGTATGTGATCTAGTGTGACTTATCACTTACACCGATATCATCCATCCGTTTTCCAGTCGTGTATGAGGTAATGCATTCCAAAGGGACATGCTGTAGCAGAGCAGACTCTACTGCTGACTTAGAGTTAACACACATCCCAGGACCAGACTCAGGTATGCCTCCTTCTTGGATAGTCTAGACTTTTTCAGTGTAAAAGGGGGCATACAGTAGATAAGACCTAAAACTATCTCAATAGTGTTTTCAAAAAACATTTGAAAAAATTCCAACCTCTATTCCTTTAAAAAGCTATTGAAAAAGTAGGAACTAAAAACTCCATCTTTAATAAGATCCACTGTCTGGAACCAACAACCAATATCATACTTGACAATGACATGCTAGCGGATTTTTTGTTTATGTTGGTAACATATAAGCAAGACTTTTGTCACCATTAATATTGTTTTAGAAGTTCTGACTAGTGCAATTAACCGTAAAACAAAAATGGGTATAATAATCAAAAAGGAGGTAAAATACAAAGATCAAGAAAATCAACTAAAATTATTAATAAGGACTGTATATGGTAAATATATAAAAATCAAAGCTTTCTGAAGTATCACCAATAACCAATTAGAAACATATAATGGGAGAAACATCCCATTCACCATAGTAACAACAAATACAAAATACTTAGAATAATCCTAACAAGAAATATATTTGAAATGAAAAAAACTATAAAGCCTTTCTTGAGATTTATAAAATAAAACTTGAATGAACCAGAGGGACATACCTTGTTGCTGGATGTAAAAATTGGAATATTGAGATATCTTTTTTTTTCAATTAATTTGTAAATTTAACATGATCTGAGTAGAAATTACACATATTTTTAGAGAGGCTTTACAAAATGGTTCTAAGCAGTAAACATAAGGAGAGGCTGTATCAGGTAATAAACCAGTGCTACGGCACTCAGTGATGTTTAAGGTTCTCACAGTGGTTATAACTGTAGGTGTTGGAGGCAGAGTTCTTGGGTTCAGGGCTTGGCACTTACCGGGAATGTGACATGACCCAGTACTTGATCTCTCCAAGCCTGAGTTTCCTCACCAGTAAAGCATGAGATTAAATGAGATCATGTGAATGAAGAGCTGAGCAAATTGCTGGTACAGGGGAAGTATTAAAAAAAAAATGTTAGCTGTTATTGTTTCATTGACACAAGAGTAAAATAAGTGAGTTGGAGAGAATAGTCTAAACATAGACAATAATGTAAGTAAGTATTTATTATATATTAAAGACACCATTTTAAATCTACAGACTAGGTATTTAGTTAAAATTTTTTGATAACTTATCCTATACATCAAAATAAATTCTATTAAACCATAAACAAGTAGAAGAAAAAACAAGTAGTTGAAGAGTTTTTAAAAGCAGTGAAACGTGGACATGGACAACACTGTGGTGATTGTGGGGGGGGTGTGAGGGGACTAAACGGTAATGGGAATAAGTACGATCAAGGTTAAATGAAAACATGAAAAGAGAAGCAGTGAGAAAAGGTCCAGAGTTTGGCTATCCAAACATTTATTTCTGTTTAACAGAAAAACTCACAATTGGATGACAAACTGAAGCACAAGTAGTGGTGTATTAGTAAATGTTTAACCATCAGCGCTGCAAGGGAAGAAAGACAATACCCAGATTTGTCACATTGGCAGATTTTCATGGTCTAACTACTTTTGGCTTCCAAGGTGAAGTTGTGGGCAGGAGTTGGGAAGAAATGTGTGTCGTTGGTTCTCATGAGTTGGTGCCCGCTGGCTACAGCCTAGCACTTACAGAGACATGGCAGAACATGCCGAAAAACCACCTGGAGAGCCCAGGCCGGGCCACATTCCTGCTTGAAGCCGCCTTCCCTGGGAAGCATCCAATAGGCATAACTGAGAATAAAAATCCACTGTGTTTTATCATGGAGGGGACCTTGAGCTGGACCTGCACCAGCACAAGGATGCTGGACCTATAAATGGTCTCCGGGGTGGAACACGCCCTGTCGGGTGGTTGGGACATGCCCTGGGAGCAGCCTCCTTGGGGCCAAATCACTCAGAGGCTGAGAACTAAGGGAGACAGGTGTTGCTAGGCAAACACTTAGCGAAAGACCAGTTAGACCAGAACAGAGGGTGTGTCACCCTTGGTTTTTCCTTCTGAAGCCCATGATACTCTCTGCGTGTGTGTTGCTGTCTTCCACTGTCTCTGCATACTTGTATTTTCATCGCTATTTTTTATTTTCCCTTCGAAATTGTTAAATTACTCTCTATGGTAGTTTTCATAAGTGTGGTCACCAGAAAGATCAATCATGGAGGGAGGGGTGATGTGCAAAAATATGAATGCTCGTGTCTAGGCGGTGGTAAAGTGGCTCAAGTGATATTTTGTGATAGACCAGGAAGCCAAAGATGTGTCTTATCGTGGCCAAGGATGAGATGTTTCATGGTTTTGACAGGGAGGGAAGCTTCAAGGTATGGAGCCTTGGGGGCCTGCATCATGTTTATTGGACACAGGGATTCCATCAGGGACATGTACTTTTATTCCACAATGGACTATAAGCTGGTCGTTTGGTAAGCCAGGGTTACAGGTACCATTTTAGACTGGGTTGTTTTCTTGTGATCATGTCTGTAGTTCTAATAGAAGATTGGTTGTTATAAGGCCAGTATTGTGCAGGAAGAGGTATTTAATTGGATTGCAGAGAAGTGGAGACTTTCTGAATATGGGAGCAATATTGTTAGAAGTTGTATAGTTGTTTGAAACCTGTGATTGAGAATCATCACTTTGGGCAGTACAGAAAGAAGTAATTGGAGTGGGATAGGTACGTAGTTATTTTTAAGGCATTAATGAAGATTAATGTTACAATAAGAGAAAAGTAGCTTTAACAGATACACAGAGGACTGCCTGGGAAAGATAGGTTGACAGAATTGGATACAGACTAGTCACGATATAGACATCAGCTTGAGACTTGGCTCTGGAGATGGAAAAAAATGGTTTCTTATGAGTGGGATGCTTTAGAGACTCATTGGGTATGGAGATTTACAGATGCTAATGTTTTTAGAGCACTTATTCAAGGTTGGTCCATTAATGATCTTTTTTTTTTTCGTTGATTAAACTTTTTTTTAAAGATTTTATTTATTTTTAGAGAGAAGGGAGGGAGGGAGAAAGGGAGAGAAACATCAATAGGTTGCCTCTCATGTGCCCCCAACTGGGGACCTGGCCTGCAACCCAGGCATGTGCCCTGACCCGTAATCACACCAGCGACCTTTCGGTTTGCAGGCCGAAGCTCAATCCACTGAGCCACACTGGCCAGGGCTTTAGTTGATTTTTTTAAAGAGCAAATTTAATATCTGTCATTTACAATACTATTAATTTGATGATTCTCTGTTTCTTCTTACTTATTTGGATGTTTCTCATCTTTTTGTGTGAGTTTTCTCTAATCATATTAGAACTTTAGCTGGTTTCATTAATTTAGCTTCTCCTGAAAACCTTTGATGATTGTGGAATCATTCATTGTGTCTTAGGGTTGGAAGGGACTGTAATAGTTTTCTAATCCAACTATTACTTTGATGCTTGAATCCCCTGTATTACTCTTTTCTATTTCAGACTTAAATACTTATGTCTTGATTTTTGGTAATTGGATTTACCAAAAAGTAGAATTTGGGGGCTTTGTGATAATACAGCAGTCTTGGACACAGCAATCATTCAGGTTAACCTGTTGGTCATACTTTGAGGTAGCTGAGGGCCAGGTAGTTAGTTACCTGAGGCAGAAATTTTGGCATCATTCAGTGGCCCTTGCTACAGGGTACTCGGACCTCTAACTTTAAACCCTGGTCTAGGGATAAGAGTGTCATTGGACTTAGGACCCAGATTCTAGGGCCAGGCTAAACCCAGGACTTTCAAGTTCCTCGGGCTTCCTCCATGTTTCTGGTCGCTCCCTGGGCAGAGAGAGAGTGGCGATTGGTGCTGGGAAACCCGTCTCTTTGCGTCCAAAGCTGGCTGGCTGAGGCCGGTCTGTAGGTCCAATAGCTGCCTGCTTGTAAAGTATGCTGAAATGCTGGGAGAGATTATCTGAAAAAAATCTAAATTATACCTCTTTAATATTTTCTGCTTGTAGATTTGTATGCAGAATACTTGGTGTGGTTCAGGTTTCACCAAGGAAGCCCAGCTGATGGCTCCCAGGAGGCTTTACCAAGTGTCACATGTCTTAAAAGTCACCAAGCCCTAGGGCTTTGGAGACTCGGAACTTGATTTTGCTAATACACTTAGAGTGCATCTTTCTGTTAATAGTAGATTCATGTAAACCAAAGTCATAAGACACATGCATTGACTCAGGAGGCTATTATTAAACGGACATACAGACCAGAAAATTTTTGTCGGATTAGCTAGTATTAAATTAAAGCCAAATTATTATTTAAGGTTGTTCATATTTCTTTCTAGTAGAAAAGTAGTATGGTTAATTTTTAAAAAGTCCAATCTAAATGTAGAAATGCGTAAGTAGAAGGTCCTTTCTGATCCTGAGCTGTCAACAGCCTAGTCTGTATGTATTCATCTAGATGCTCGGCACATGCGAGAGCCTCTGTTGCTCTGTTGCTTTACTTCTGTGCAGCTCTCTAGTCATCAGCTTGTGGGAAGGCAGAGGAGAGTCAGGAGGTTGCCTAATGACGTGGAATCAGATAAAGGGGAGTAGGCTGTGTGACTCAGGGGAGCAGCAGTATCCAGACTTGTCTATTCAGCAGTCTAGAGTCTGCTGCCTGGCACCCCTTCCCAAGACAGCTTGGAAGGGCAGTTATCTGTGTGTCTCTCACTGTTATTTTCTGGTGTAGCTGGCCAAGTACAGAGCCTGGCACCTAATAGGTCTAAGTAAATAGTAGCTGTGCATATACTGCCTGTCCAGTCCCTTTTTTTTTTTTTTCTGACAAATGTATTTTTTCTGTAGCTGCATTTATACCACAGTCTAGTTTTGCTTCGGCATGTCTGTCCTCAGGTCTCTTTAAGATGACTTTTCTATCTCTACTTTGTTCCATTTTGTCTTTTATTTTAGCTCTCTGCAGTCTGATTTTTCTTATCCCCTGTACTGCCTACAGAGGGATTGAACTATTCTGTGAAAACCAGCACTTCCTAGTAATTCTTATACTTCTGATTTCTCAGAAAAATGCTTTCTTCCATCCAATTTCTTTATTATTCAGTTCTTTACCCTAGTAAAACTATTCTGCTTTTATTTTGTTACATGCATAGTGCAGCTATATTAAAAGGGTTCATATGGAGTCTATCATGAAATCAGTTGAACTCCTCCATGAGGAAGTGGACAATGTGGAGCCCTTTTAAGTATTTTGTGTGATTTCTTTTATGTATCAACTTGATTGAGATGTAATTCACATACTATACTGTTTGCGCATCTAAAGTGTATACTATTCAGTGGTTTTTAGTATATTCACACAGTTGTGCGACCATCACCACAGTCCATTTTGGAACATTTTCTTCATCCCCAAAAGAAATCCCACAACCATTAGCAGTCATCCCCATTCCCCTCAGCTCTCATCCAGCCGTAGACAAGCACTATCTACTTTCTGTATCCATAGATTTGTCTATTCTGGATATTTAAAATTTTTATTTATTAACTGATTTTGAGAGAGAGAGAGAGAAACATTGATTTTGTTGTTCCGCTTATTTATGCACTCATTGGTTGATTCTGGTACGTGCCCTGACCAGGGGTCAAACCCACAACCTTGGCATATCGGGACAACGCTCTAACCAATTGAGCTACCCAGCCAGGGCTATTCTGGACATTTTATATAAATGAAATTAAATCTGGTCTTTTGTGTTTGGCATCTTTGACTCACAATGTTTTCAAAGTTCCTCCAAATTATAGTATGTATCATTACTTTCTTTTCATTCCAATATTTGTATTTCATGATCGGGATATACCACATTGTATTTATCCGTTCATAGGCATTTGTATATGATTTCTTTTTTTTTAATTACTTTATTGTTCTTCCATTACAGTTGTCTGCATTTTCTCCCCTCCGCGTACCCCTACCCCATCCAAACCCACCTCCCTCCTTTGCTTCCACCCTCCCCCATGGTTTTCTCCATGTGTCCTTTACAGTAGTTCTTGAAAACCCCCCTCCCCACAATCCCCTCCCCCCTCCCCTTTGGCTATTGTTAGATTGTTCTTAATTTCAATGTCTCTGGTTATATTTTGCTTGCTTTGTTCTTTTGTTGATTATGTTCCAATTAAAGGTGAGATCATATGATATTTGTCCCTCACCGCCTAGCTTATTTCACTTAACATAAGGCTCTCCAGTTCCATCCATGCTGTCGCAAAGGGTATAAGCTCCTTCTTTCTCTCTGCTGCGTAGAATTCCATTGTGTAAATGTACCATAGTTTCTTGATCCATTCATTTGCTGATGGGCACTTAGATTGCTTCTAGCACTTGGCTGTTGTAAATTGTGCTGCTATGAACATTGGGGTACTGTATATGATTTCTTAATAGCACAGTATCACTTTCAGTATTAGTACTGTTTTTGAAATCCAAACAGGTGTTATATAAAATGCAGATGGAAGTTATAGACAGATGGAAGAAGATATCAGTTTGTTTCTACCTGTTAAATATGACTGCAGGTGTTCTCTTCAAATATCAACAGTAATAGTTGGGCATTTGGAAATTCTCTTCGAAATCAAATACAAAATATATTAATGATATATTATTCTTGGTTATGGCCTACAATTTCCCTATAAGAAAAATATTAACCATGTACATAAACAGTCCAGATAAATAAATCCACAGAGTGTACTATAGTGTTTTTGCTGTAATTCTTATGTCTCTCATTTTCCTTTTGTTCCTCCTCTCCCCCACAGACATCATCCACAGTGTGCACACAGGACATGCAAACCACAGGAAACACAGCAGAACAAGTGGTCATGGTGTCTGGCACCCAGCCACCTGCTTCACGTCTCTGTTTTAGTACTTTTTGGCTGTGTGACTTAGGCCAGTTACTAAACTCCTCTTGGTCTCAGTTTCCTCATCAATACAATGGGAATACTAATGGTATCAACTGCATATGCTTGTTGTGAACATTAAATGGATTAGGTAAAGTCTCTGGTACTACATGGAATGTGCTCGGCAATACTAGCTGTAGTCTGCACTTATGTTATATTGTCACCAAGTTGTGTGTGGCTCACTTGGAAGTCACTAAGATTAATTTGGTGAACTACTTAATGAAAGTTGATCCATAACCTTTTTTTTTTTTTTTACCATAAATGAATATGCACATTTTTGTCTATCACTTCACTGGCCTTCATGAGTGAACTCAAATAAATTATGTTTATAAAAGGGAGGAGAAACGTTGGAACCCAGAGATGAGGAAGGTAAACTGAAGAGGAGAAGAGTAGAAAGGTGAAGGTAAAAATAACTGAACTTCCTAAGTTCCAACAGAGTTCCTTTCATGTGGTAATAATGATTTATTGAGTGAATGCATCTTTTAATAGTTTGTTGGGTATGGGTTTTAGAATTGAAGTTTCCTTCAGCTCCCTTTAAAATTTAAGCTTACTGTATTATCATTTGAAAAGTGCTATTAATGTGTTTCTTGTGTTTGCCACCCTTCCCCATAGAGCCATGTACTAGTTAGTATACACTCCTGGGTGTATGTCCTTTAACAACTTATTTTTCACCTTTCAGGCTCTTTTTTTTTTTTTAAGAATGTATATAGTATGGGAGCAATTTGAAAGTGTTTGAGATGAATATTCATGAGAATTCACTTTTTAATATGCTTCATAGAGAATACTGTCTGCGTAGCCCATTTGGAAAGGGCACTAACAATGGTAACTATGTTAACTAACAGTGGTGTAGGGCCTGATCCTAGCTGGGAGCTTTACTTAAAATAATCCAGTCCTGGAAACAACAGTGCATGGTGTGGGGAGGGTCATCTTTACCATACAAGTGGGAGGGAGGTCAGGGCAACCGATCATACTCTTATTTAGAGGAGTAGCCAGCATTCAAACCCAGATTGTGTTCGCTTCTTACTACACCAGGGTATTTAACCTCTCTAATGCTTATTAGAGCATATTGCTCACTCATGTTGCCAGTTTTCCTGTGTCCTTCAGCAGAAATCTTGTTCCTGCCTAGTGGATCCTCAATATATAGCTTTCTAGTGAAGTTTGAGGTGTTCTGATCTCCTGTCAACAAATAGCAGATAGAATCACTTAAACGTTTGCAGGTAGTTTTGAAACTTCATCTCTCTCTCTCTTTCTTTTTTTCAAAATGATTTTATTTACTTTTAGAGGCAGGGGGAGGGAGGGAGAAAGAGGAGAGAAATGTCAGTGTGGGAGAAACACATCGATAGGCTGCGTCCCACATGCCCCCAACCAGGCACTTGGCCCACAACCCAGGCATGTGCCCTGACCAGGAACTGAACCAGTAACTTCTTGGTTCACAGCCCAGTACCCAGTTGACTGAGCCACATCAGCCAGTGTGAAACTTCATCTCTTTATAGCTGGCATTATACTGAGGAAGTAGAAAAAAATCTGAAAAACGGGAGCCACTATTTTTCTTTCTTTGTTATCTCTTCCATAATTAAATAGCATTATTGGAAATCAAAATGAGGCAAATGCGTTATAAGTCAAACTATTTAAATTTTTATCATAGTAAAAACATGTACTATGTACTACGTTTTACGTAGTTGGATAAACCAGAGCATAGATATAATAAATATTATACCATGTTTTTAGACACAACTTTTTATCATAGCCATTTTTATGTTACTATGCAAAGTCTTCATAATTATTTTTATGTTGCTGAATATTGCATTTTCATATTTAACTACTTTCTATTATTGGATAATTTCTAACTTTTTCTCTTAGTAGCGCTGTATTGAACATCTCACAGGCAGCCATTTAAATGTTTTAGATTAGTTCCCTGAGTTTTTGAAATGTATCACCAAATTACTTTCCTAAAGTGTCTAACCAATTTACATTGCCTTCAGTTTCAGCATAGGACTGGTGTTACCAGTCTTTACTTCTGAACGCGGGAACATCATCCTAACCATGAACGCCCTGTGCTCTGGTTCCCAGAAATGTACCATGAGAGATACATTTGCTGTCGATATTCATGTCTCCCGTTGAGTGTATGACCAGATGAGTTTTGGAGAGTCTCACAATAGGTCTCAGAGAAGTCCTGCTTGAAAGACTAGACTTTGTTAATCAGCATTTCTAAAACTTATTTAAATCTGGAACTTATTTTTCTCGTGGAACCTATTAACAAACATCTTTGGTGTTAACAAATGCCATTCTATGTAATACCTGTGGGGAAAGGATCTAGCCTTTGATTCAATAGAATACTTATTAGGAAATGATCTCATGCAGGAGAGACTGGAGAATGTTTGCTCCAATGGTTAGAGAGAGACCTAGCCTTGTTCATTCACTCATTAAATAAATTTACTGTGAGCCTACTATGTATCAGACGCTGCTCATCTCCTGGGTATATAGCAGTGAATAAAATTAACAAGGCCCTGCCTCCAAGTAGGGAGTAAGGTGGGAAGATGGACGTGACATGTTTAACCGCTTAGGGGAAGATTCTGCAAACATGGTTTTGCATGGAATAGTTGTTCACTTGAAGAATTTTAAATGCCTACTGTAAACAGTGCTGATTCCTGATTTAAACGAAAAATAGACACATTATCATTACTCTCAAGAAGTTCGTAATCTACTGGGGAAGTAAATAATTATAAAGTGAAATGATGGTGGTATATGCATAGTGTGCTGCAGGAACATAAAGGAAGGGCATCTAACCCACATTTGGGGGTTCCTAAATTATTTTTTTAAGTATAATGGAGATCTGGTCACTTAAGTGTTCTTAGGCGTTGCCACAGACTGAACGTGTATTTGTCTCTTTGCAAGATTGCTGTGGACTAAAACATTTTTATCGGTCAAGACAATATCTGATTTTGCTTTAAAACATAAATTTCTTGCATTTGTCAACTGTTAGCTGTGTTGTGATCAGTGTAAGCTTCCTGTTCCTTCTCCGGAAGTCAGTATAGTCTTCATAAATCAGTTTTTCCCTGTTGCGTCATGGAAAGGAAGCAAGACTGGAATAAAAATCCTACATTGAGGACCTGTGAATTTCTGCTCTAAAAAAATGACTACGTTATGGCAAGAAAAGTCAGTAAATCCATTAGCTATCTGGAAATGGCTGTACTGTAGCAGAGGGAGGTGCAAAGTAAAGCTTGGGTCCCATCGGCCTGTCCTTGGTATCCTCAAGTCCTGAACAAGTTCTGACACTCGTAGGATGTGACGGGGAAAAATGAAGCCCATAAAAACTGTGTAATTTAAAAAATAAATAGTAATTTAAAATTAAAGGCATTGCTCACCACTGTTTCAGAAGAAAGACAAGTTAGAAATATTGTCTGAAGGGAGCAGACAAGTCTGGCCTATATAATTTTGATTGTGTTTCATTGATGATGGTGGTAAAAGATGCTGTTAGCTCTGTTGCACAACAGGATGAACTTGACCTCTGCCCAGTAATTATCATGTGCTTGTGTGCAAGAAAGACAGTCCCTGAGAAGTCTGATGTAAAGACATCTTTCTGGGAAGCCCACAACGGTTATTTTGGGAGCAGAGGAAGAGTGAAGACGTTGACAACAATCTCCTTGTGATCTTTCCATCACTATGTAAATACGTAACTCACACAGCAGCTCTAGGTGCCGTTTCCCCTTTTCCCTGAAAGGGATGAATGTTTGTGATTTAGCGTAAAGTTCATGAACTAAGAAAAGCAGTTGGACACAGGTGCCTGTATATTTCCACTCCATGTATCTTACTACCTTTAACTTCCTGCTAAAACCACGCTTTTATTTTTACCTTTCAAATATGAATTGCCATCACCAGGCTTAGCAAATGAAACGGATTACTTAAAGTAGTTTTGCACTCCAGATCCTTGACAGCTTTCCCAAAGGACAGGCAATGTCTTTCAAAATCCTATTACAAGATTTTATTTGCAGGTGCTTATGAACAGACGGCTGAAAGCCTCCATGTTTTATTGCTACCCAACTTCATCAGGTCTGCTCACTCTATTGAAAATTGTGGCAAAAATGATACACATCAGCTCTTTTATTCTTTTGTTACTACTCTGCACAAATAAAAGCATATTGGGGAATTTAATGAAGCAGTATGTCCTGGGAGGGAGCTTTGAGGATTTGGAGTATATGACTATTTGTCTTTAATACTGAAGGTTTTCGTGTCAAACAGATGGGCATGAACAAAATAAAGTTGTCACAGATAGGCCACTGTTTGCCGTGTATGTATTTAAATCACACAAATGTCTACGCAAGCAGTGACTTTGCAGATGCATTCAGTGACTACTTTAAAGGATTTCTGAGTGTGCCAAGCAGTCATCGGGACAATAAAAACTATGGCAGAGCCCCTGAAATTGTGACACTGTTTTGGAGGAAGTCTGTTAACCCAGGAAGTAGAGTCGGTGGTGGTCAAGAAAAAAATTAGGGAGGGGGGAGTTTGATTATTCAACAAATTAATGCACACTTTCCAAGGACACATGCTGGGGATCTGTGCTGGGTGGGAGGCCCCATCTCAGCTTGATTTGGCCTTTATGTGCAGAGCCGGCTTCTCACTGGGATCCCAGAAAGGCAGCATGGATCTGTATGCAGACACCTCAGCTCACAAAAAGGATGGCGTTTATGTGCCGGTCATTAGGTGTGGGCTTCGGGTTATTGTAATTCCCAGTCAACCGGTTTTAACTCTCCTTTATTCTTGGCCTGTAGGAGTATAAGCCTGTGTCGAGGATAATCTTGGTTCTGCTTAAATTTCTTCCATACATCATTATTAGTAATGAGTACTTGCAAACCGGTAAAAACACAGAAGTGTGAGCAGTGCTATGGTTGTGAATTTCTGGCCCACATGCTATTGGAATCGACTCTGGTTTGTCTTTTTTTTTTTTTCTTTTAACACTGCCTGTCCATCAGTTCTCTTGGACCAGCCTCCCAGGTTGCCATTTCTTGCCTCGAATGTAGGAGAAGGCAGGTCTCTGGCTTACTCTGGGGACATGACAAGGGAGCCTGTAATCATTTAGCTCATCAACAATTCCAAGTTGCAGCAATTCTAGATGTATATGACCAGTTAATACTTAGTAGGACTCTTGCTCATGACAGCAACATGAAAATATTGTTGAGTAGCTTAGTAAATACAGCCCTGCATTAATTGTGTCAGAAAACGAAGCTGTATTTCCTGTTTTCCCCCTTCCTAACTGGAGCAGCTGTAACATCTTTAGTACAAAGGAATCTTAACGGATACAACACGAGAAATGGCTGATTTTTTTTTTAACCCAACCCAATGTTTTATTTGTTTACTACTGAGCATTTCTGAGTAGGATCATTCTTTGGCAGTCAGGGTTTCCCCATCACAGCTAGCAAGAGTTTTAGTATGTTCTGGGCACAAAAACACATTCTATTTTAGATTCCAAAGGATCGAAAGTGTTTGCTTCAGAAGCGTATGAGGTAATTTCAACAGATCAGACGCATGTTTGCTTAATGGTCCCCCATCTCTGTTCCTGCAGTACTTTTTACACATCGCTGTTTCGGCATCACTCACGATCTCATAAAATTTCCCTTTCTTGCTAAGCTAGATAGAGTTCAGTGAGGGCCATGGCTTACCTCACCTGACCTTGAATCTCAGATACTTTTTATAGTGCTCAGTATTTTTTTTTTTGAAGAATCAACAGGTCTTATTTGAAGAGCATTGTCTGGAAATCAAGTAACTTCTTAGTTTAATTGATTAACTGTTTTGTAGTACATTTCCCATTATTTTCAAACTGTGGCTACCAAAATCTGGTGTATCAAGAAAAGATTCATAGCTTTAGGTACTACTGTTATTAGATTACTGTAAGGATCTTTTGGGAAGCTTTGCACCTGTAATTTCTTTTCAAATTTCTTTTTATTGCTTATAGAGATAGAGAGGAGGAGAGAGAGAGAGAAACATCGATTTGTGCATTCGTTGGTTGATTTTTGTATGTGCCCTGATAGGGGACCGAACTTGCAATCTTGTTTTATCAGGATAATGCTCTAACCAACTGAGCTATGTGGCCAGGGCTGTTGTACTTCTTTCTTTTTAGGAGAAAGTCGTATAGACAATAAGCTCAGAGTATAAGAAGAGGGCAAGGAACATTGTCTTTGTTTTTAGATATCACCTGGGTGTTGTATTTTTTTAATACTTTATTTTTGTTATTGTATTTTTCTATCCCCCTTATACGCTCTTCCATCTCTATCTAACCTGCCCCCCACAATCACTACACTTTTGTCCATGTCCATGAGTTCTTTTTCTTCTTTGTTCAATCCCTCACCCCCAACCCCCCCTCCCAGAGCTGTCAGCCTGCTCTCTCTCAGTCTGTCTCTATTTTGCTTTTTAGTTGAGTTTGTTCATTAGATTCCACATATGAATGAAATCATATGGTATTTTTCTTTCTCTCACTGCTTTATTTTACTTAGCATAATGTTCCCCAGGTCCATACGTGCTGTTGCAAAGGGTAACATTCTTCCTTTTTATAGCCAAGTAGTATTCCATTGTATAAATGTACCATATCTGTTTTATCCACTCATCTACTGATGGACACTTAGGCTGCTTTCAAATCTTAGCTATTGTAAGTAACTCTTCAATGAACATAGGGGTGCTTATGTTCTTTTGAATTAATGTTTCAGGTTTCTTCAGACAAAATCCCAGAAATGGAATCACTAGGTTGGTAGGCAGTTCCATTTTAATTCTTTCAGTTAACTCCAGACTGCTTTGCATAGTGGCTGCACCAATCTGCGTTCCTGCCAATAGTGCAGAAGTGTTCCCCTTTCTCCACATCCCTCCAGTCCTTGTTATTTGTTGATTTCTTGATGTTAGTCATTCTGACCGGTATGAGATGGTCTCTCACTCTGATCTTCATTAGTATTTCCCTGGTGATTAGTGATGTTGAGCGTCTTTTCGTATGTATATTGGCCATCTGTATGTCCTCTTTGGAGAAGCGTCTATTCAGGTCCTTTGCCTATTTTTTAATTGGACTGTTTTTTTTGGTGGTGAGGTTTATAAGTTCTTTATAAATTTTAGATACTAACCGCTTATCAGATGTGTCAGCAAATATGTTCTCCTATTCCACGGGTTGTCTTTTTATTTTGTTGATGGCTTTTCTTTGCTGTGCGAAAACTTTTAGTTTGATGTAGTTAATTTTTTTCTTTTGCTTCCCTTGCCTGAGGAGATATATCAGAAAAAAATATTGCTGCCAGCAATGTCTAAGATTTTACTGCCTATGTTTTCTTCTAGGATTTTTATGGTTTCAAGTCTAACATTTAAGTCTTCAATCCATTTTGAATTTCTTCCTGTGTGTGGTATAAGAAGGTGGTCTAGTTTCATTTTTCTGCATGTGTCTGTCCAATGTCTCCAACACCATTTATTGAATAAGCTGTCTTTAATGCATTGTATGTTTTAGACATGGGTTTATTTCTGAGCTCTCCATTTTGTTCCATTGATCTATGCGTATGTGTATGTGTGTGTGTGTGTGTGTGTGTGTATTTTAGAGAAAGGAAGGGGGAGACAGAAACATCAATCAGTTGTCCCACTTATTTATGCATTCATTGGTTGATTCTTGTATGTGCTTTGACTGGGAATCAAACCCACAACCTTGGCGTATCGGGACAACACTCTAACCAACTGAGCTGTGCAGCCAGGACATATGTGTCTGTTTTTAATGCCAGTATTATGCTATTTTGATTACTGTGACCTTCCAGTATATTTTTATATTAGGTCGTATGATTCTTCCAACTTTGTTCTTCTTTCTCAAGATCGCTGGTTGCTATTCAGGGTCTTTTGTGGTTTCGTATAAATTTTTGGAATATTCCAGTCCTGTAAAATTTGTGATTGGTATCTTGATAGGGATTGCATTGAACGTATAGATTGCTCTGAGAAGCATGGACATTTTAATGATGTTAATTCTTCGTATCCATGAACACGGTATATGCTTCCACTTACTTGTATCTTCTTCGGTTTTCTTCTAACTGGATTTTGGACCCTACTTACATATTTGAGACCTAGTAGACTCTTTTTGCCTTGACTTAAGTATAGACTGCTGCTGTTGCCACTCTGATCTTTTTTTGTGTTCCTAATCCTTCCTGCCCTGCCCATTTCTGTGAAGTAGAATCACATCTGTTAGACCTTTTCCTGCCTGATGGGTCCCCTGCTTACCCTGGCATTTGATGCTTTCCAGTGATACCTGATCTGACCTAATTAGTTACAACCTACCATTTGTCAACCTTTGTGTGTTACTGTTGTCTACAAATACTTTTTTACTCAGCAACTGTATCTTCATTAGAAATGACATGGAAATATAGGATAAAACGTTACAGGTTTATTTCCTGAAAAAATACATGCCCCTAGTACATCCTATCAAACTCACTGGAAGGCCTTGGGTTTAACTATTAGGGCTCATAGTGAATGTGGAGACTATCATATAAGTTGCCTGGACTTTCACTTCTGTAACAGATATTATGGAGTTTGTTTGTTTGTTTGTTTTATATCTGTGCTGTACAAAATGTTACATTTTTCAAAGTAGCGAAGGTGTTAAACATTCTTTCTTCCTAACCTTAAGGATATAAGACAAACATGAGGTAGATGTCAGCTGTGTTCTGACTTAAAATTTTTTTTTTTATTTTTTTTTTAAAGATTTTATTTATTTATTTTTAGAGAGAGGAGAAGGGAAGGAGACGGAGAGGGAGAGAAACAGCAATGCATGGTTGCCTCCCACATGGCCCCCACGGGGGACCCGGCCCACAACCCAGGCACGTGCCCTGACCGGGAATCGAACAGGGACCGTCTGGTTCCCAGCCCGCGCTCAACCCACTGAGCTACACCAGCCAGGCCTGACTTAAAATTTTTTAAATGCTTTCTATAGTTTATTACTATATGAAAAATTATAATTCTGCCTTCTACATTAACTTTGTGTAAGAGTGCAAAAAGACTATAAATGTGAATGTCACTATAAACATTCACATCCTTATTTTTTAAATGAAAAAAACTTCATTGTGGAAAATTTTAAACCTACATTTTACCTGTTTTTGGAAATTTTTATTTATTTGTGTACATACAAGTTTGTCTGGTATCATATTCTTTCTACCTGAAGAACTTTCTTTAACAGTTTTTGTAATTTGGGTTTGCTGCTAGTAAATACTCTTAGGTTTTGTTTATCTGAAAAAGTCTTCATTTCTGACAGATTTTTTCTCTGGGTAGAGAGTCTGTGTAAATACAGATTTAAAAATTTCTTTCAGGCCCTGGCTGGCGTGGCTCAGTGGCTTGAGTGCCGGCTGCAAACCAAAGGGTTGCCGGTTCAATTCCCAATCAGGGCACATGCTTGGGTTGTGGGCCAGGTCCCTGGTAGGGGGCACACGAGAGGCAACCACACATTGATATTTCTCTCTCTTTCTCCCTCTCTTCCTCTCTCTAAAAATAAATAAATAAAATCTTTTAAAAAAATAAAAAATTCTTTCAGTAATTTAAAGATGTCATTCCATTTTTTTTTGTGTTTGTTTTTTTTGCTTTGTATAGTTTCTGACAAGTCTACTTAATTTGTGTTTCTCTCTATGATGTGTCTTTTCTCCCCTTTTGCTGCTATCAAGATGATCTCTGTCTTTGGTTTTCAGCAGTTAGAATATATGTAGTGTGTGTGTATGCCCTCTTGCATGCATGTGTGTTATTAATCCTGGATTCTCTCTGAGCTTCTTGAGTCTGTACTTTGATTTCTTTTGTTGTTTTGGAAAATTCTCAGTCGTTATTTCATCTAACATTCTGTCTGTCTTCTCTGTCTGGGTGGGATTCCAGTTACACATACGTTAGATGATTTGGTATTGTCCCGTAATTCTTGGATGCTCTGTTCTGGGTTTTAAATTTTCACTTTTTTTTGCTTTGTGTTTCACTTTGAATAATTTCTATTGACCTATCCTTGAGTTTATTGATTCTTTCCTTGGCTATGTTTATTCTACTGATGAGCCTGACCATGCATTCTTTATCTCTGTTACCATGTTTTTCATTTTCTACATTTCCTTAACTCTTTTTAACAGTTTGCAACTTTCTGCCAGAGTTTGAGGACTCAGGTTTCAGAAATAGATTTTCCACTTATTTTCTCTGAACCTTGGTTTTCTTTTTTACTAACTCAAAAAATTGGGAATATAGAATAATAACTAACAGATGTTTTGAGGATCAAATGAGGTTCCTTGGGCAAGTTCCTTCTTTCCCTTCCCCGAATCTCAATGGCTCTCATTGAAAGGCTTGGACTGTGTGATTACTTTGGTCCTATTTAGTTCCTAAATTGTATGATTCTGTGAAGCGAAAGGGACCTAACATTTATTGACAGCCTTTATTAATCTCATGTAGAATTTGATAAGGGGATAAAAATCACATTTAAAAAATGCTTTTGCAAAACATTTTACTTTTGCTAGGTCTGTGTGGATTTTAATAAGAAGAAATAGACAGCATTAAATGCAATCGCCACTTGGTTAAATCTGTTAAGGAATCATTAAACTTTTTCAACAGTGGGTTTCTTGACTCGTTTTGAGAAATTTTATGGTTCATAAAACATCTCACTTTCTTTTCCTGTACCTATAGGATTTTAAATGATTGGATTGGCACCCAGGTTTTTCAATGTGAGAAAAAAACTAATGGACTATTTTGCTCTTTACTCAGTAGTGCAAATGAATGATATTCTCATTGGATTTGCTTTGCAATCACAGACTTGGGTTCAAATTCTTATTACACGGCTATGAACCTTAGGCTGATTGTTTAACTTCAGAGCCTGAGTTTTCTGTATCCGTGAAACAGGGATGATACCTACATCAGAGAGCTGTTTTGAAGGTAGAATATATAATGTATGTAAAGCTTTGGGTATAATTCCTAGTTAGTAGCAATCGGTGCATTAAAACAGTCGCTAAAATGAAATTTGCCATCATTGCTTTTAGTTAAGTTTTTAGTTCCTATAAGAGGAAAAGCAAGTTTTATATTGTTTTTATTCCTTTTCGTGGAAAGGGTAGTTTAACAATAGGGAGAGGGTTAACTGAAAAGTAAGTGCTGCTGAATGAGAACAACAGCCAAGAATTAGTGCTTACTGTGTGACAGGTGCCCACATTTAATCCTCAGAACAGCCCTATGGAGTCAGCTGCCTCTGGTCTAAGAAGCTTTTCTTCCTCTCAGCGAGGGTGACCACCCCCATCCTTTGTGTTCTGCTCTACTTTGTCTTCTGCCACTATCTTTGAGATGTAACCCCTGTCCCCTCTCCATTTCTCATCCCCACTGATGGGTTCTCTGTGTATTTGGCCCAGAAGTGGCCCCACAGTAAGTTGAATTGAATTGCGGAGATGTTGAATCTTGGTGTATTTTCTGGTCAAGGCTGAAATCCCACTTTCTTTGTGTTATAGATGAAAATTAAAGCATTAAAAGTCAAATATCTGAGGCAAAAAAAATATGAAGAAAATTGTTTGGTTAAAGAAAGTGCTCGATCCATAAGAGGTCCCTCGGGCCTCCCTCTACAATACATACTGTTTGTTAAGATAAACAAATGTAGTATTTTAGAGTAACTGCTGCCCTGGAAATTACCTGTGTGTAAATGTAATGCATTTCAAAGAGGTGTCAAAATTCTGTGTTTCTAAGTAATTCTACTGTAATGGGTACTATTTGAGATCGAAATGATTGAATACAAAGAAACATTCCTTAGTCGTGCTGTGAGCAATTGTCATCCAAAACACAGCCCCTAATATAGGCCTTCTTATTTGAATGACACAGGAAATAATGTCAAATTATTTTTACAGTTCTTTTTCTTGTCATGACAAAAATTTTCACAAAACTGCATCCCTGATCATAGATTTTTAGAGTTGGAAGGAACCGACCAGATCCAATCTAATTCCTTCTGGCCACGCAGAGGTATGGAGCAATTCCTCTAAAGCCATGCAGCTGACTCATGACAGAGCCGGGGAGAGAGCAGAGCCCCTTATCCCTTTGCCGAAATGTTACTGTCCTCCTGAAAAAAGCTGCCTACTCACTCTTGGTTTTTGCTAGAGTCTTGGGGTAAGGTTTTTTCCATGGCTCACTCGTGATCTTTGGTTTTCTTGTGTGGGCGTCTGGGAGCCAGCTCTCAAGAGCGGCGTTTTTTTGTTGTTGAACAACTGAACCACGTAAGGCACCGAACGAGGAAAAGGCATTTGTCTAGTTAGCACCCAAGGGGTCGGGAAGAAGTGGTTGGAGCTCAAGCTCTCTGCCCTCAGTGTTGACAGGCGGGTATTCAAGGTTGAGTTTCTTAACCTGGAGTCTAAATTCCCTAAATATTTATGAAAATTATGCAAATATATGCTTACCTCCCGAGAAGTGCTTCTGCAGCTTTCATCAAGTTATCAAAGGGTACATCATCAAAAACCATTGTTTTTGGAGAGAGGAAAAGCTAAGCAAACCTGGTTAAGGACTGGTTCTGCGCTCTTGCACTCTCGATTGAAATTATGCTAGAGGACTTCCTCATCTCTGGCCGCCTCCCTCTTGTGCTCCTTCCTCCTGACAGGTCTTCCCCAGATGACTTTCTGGATCTCGCCGTGGAAGCCGCCGGACGCCCCAGCCTTCTTTTTGCAGGAACTTTCCCCCTAGGTTTCCCCGGGGCTGCTTACTGTTTCCAGGAGAGGGTATGAGAGTCAGGGATTTTTGTTCATTAGAAGCCTCGAGTGTTATTTCAACTACATTGTGGTTAAAAGGAGTGTATGAGCTGATTTGAGAATCTAAGACAGTAGCTATAAGAAAAATGTCACCCAAATTCCAATCTAATACTTTGCAAATGAACTCTTAGAATTCCTCTAGTTCTTTAGTTCGGCAAACTCTGTGTTTGATATAGAAACTCTTGACATTTTCCAGGAACAGAATGAAAATTTATGGATGGTGATTTCAGAGTTGCCGAGACCTGTCTATAAAATTGTCTTAATTTAGTTTTTCTCCCTGAATTTTGTAAGACTTAGAAAAATCTGCCTCTGAATGGGATTCATTTTAATGGGCTTCCTTCCTAGGAGAGAACATATAGAAAGCACATTCTAAATTTTTGAGTCTGGCATCTGGACACTGAGAAAAAGCTACCACTAAGATTGAAGTTGGAAGAATTTGTTCATTTGTTTATTCATATTACAAACCCCATAATGAGTACCTGTCACGAACCCTCAGGCACCGTGTTAGATACTAAGAAATGAGAAGTGGTCTCTGAGAAGTGAAGCTCATGATCTACTGACACAGCTCAGCACATGCTAAGTACTCTAATAGAGGTAGTCAGACAGCCCTGGAATCAGTACGGTGCCTGGCCAGGAAGAGGGGTGGGAGTGAGGGCGAACTTCAGAGAACGGTGACAGGTACTGAATGAAGTTGTATCTTAAAGGTTTGGTAGAAACTTGTCAGGCAAAGAAGGGATCTAGGTATAAATGGTAGGTTTACTTACGCTCTCCTAATTTTAACTGAAGTTAACATTTGCCACTCTCTCATTTTATATTTTCCATTAGAGCTCCAAACGAGAATGGAAGCCACTAGAAGATCGTAGCTGTACAGACATTCCGTGGCTGCTGCTTTTTATCCTCTTCTGCATTGGGATGGTAAGGAAACTCCCAGATGATCAGAACCTGCACTAAGATCCAAGGGAATGATGGGAAGTTGGTTTAAAGAGGAAGCTTGTTATTTATTTATTTATCTGTCTATTTACTTATTTATTTTTAATTCCATCTGAATTGCTTCTATAACTGGAGTTTGTAGAATACCACTGAAGCAAGTTATTTTTCTGCCGTACAATTTACTGTTACTGTCTAGTACCCCTTGATATTCTTTTTTTTATATATATACATGAAAAGAGATCAACATTTGAGAAGCAGTTAGAACTCGTATCTCTTTGACCATATAATTTCAGAAAGCCAGGTCATTTTACATAAATCTCTGCAAATTCTGACCTTAAGGAGGTGGTGCACTGGCCATGGAGTCAAGAGTCCTGAGTATTTATCCAACCTGGTTACACAAACCTGATGGTTATTTTCATGTCAGTCAGTTTTCCTCTCAGGGACTCGGCATTCTTTTGCATAAAATAAGAGGTCTTGCTAGCTGGTATCTACAGTGCTTCCAGCTCTGACATTTTTTAGTTCTTCCTAGAGCGGGGGTCTGGTCGCTCACTGCTTCTTCCTCGTTCTGCCCACACCGGGCCCCTGCTGCCTGCTGTGTCTGCTGCAATGAGTGGCATCTCTCAGTTGAGATCAAGGAACCCAGTGACTTTCCCAAGGTGTAGGAGCAGAGTCCCTGGTGCAAACTGGTGGGAGTGTCCTTATCCCAGTTGCCACACCCACTCTGCTCTGTCGGGGGGGTGGGGGGCGGGTTCTGAGACAGGCTTCAGGGACTTCCATCACTGCCTGTGTGCTGGGCTGGAAAAAAAGATAGAAAACAGCTGGTGTAGCACTAACTGGTGTTTACAGCTAGAAAAGACTTGGAAATCCGCATGTGGTCTGTGGCCCTTGTTTTGCAGATTAAAAACATCAGATGCAGAGATGGATGTGACCATCCCAAGGCCACGCTGCTAGTTAGTGACAGAGCTGGGAACAGAGCCCCAGTCTCATAGCTTCCAGGCCGGTGCCCCCTCTGCTACCTTGTTTCTCTTCCTCAGAACTCTGCAGGCAGTATTGTTCTCTTTCGTGGTCTTTACGACTCAAAGCAAAATTAGGCTACCTCAGGCAGCTCTTCTCCATTATGTGTAGTATTTTTACCCCGCCCCCTTCCCATACCTTTTACAGAAGTTCCTTAGGAAAATCTTGTTCTGTGTCTCTCTATAACTGTCCACCTTGCAAACGCCATTTGAGAATCACAGAACAACCGTAATTGTGACTGCCAGGCCTACTTGTAGGTACCAGTTCTGCCCAGGAACCAAGGGGAAGAAAATAAATTTTAATTAGATATAATAAATTCAGCAAGATAAGGGGTATTCCTTTTAAAGAAAATAGTTCAGTTTCAGCAAACCCAGGATACTTTGAAAAGTCATCACACCACTTCCTAATTTAGGACTTCTAAGATAGTGTTCAAGAGTCTACTCCGTTTAATGGAGTGGCAGCTGAATGCAGCATGCATGAATGCGCGAGCAGTGTAGAAAAGAGTCTTTGCTAACAGAATTAGTCCGTAACCTGTCCCCACCCCTGAATTTAACTCTGGGACAAAAAGCAGCTGACCTTTCAAAATTATGTTTATTAAAACATGTAACTGCCACACAAGGTGCTTTTGATTTTCTGTGCTAACATAGCTCAGGAAAGTGCAATTACTAATGTTCATAGACTGACTTGCGAGTAAGGAACTGTTTGTTTACTGAAATGTTTCAGTGCTGTGGCAATCAGTATAATGTTGATTTTAGTGCGATGATAATTAAGACCCACTGTGTGCACTTTTTAAGTGCAGACCTAGTGTTACAGGTTCTGGAATGATGTTGTTAATGAATTGCCTTCATAGACGTGAGCTAACATCAAATTTCGTCATGTGACACTAGAGAAATCTCAAAGTTCTGTTGCCCACCATATGGGCACAACAGTATTCAAGGTTCGTCTTCTGAGTATGTTTTTTTATATATATATTTTTTAAGATTTTTTCCTTTAATTTCATTCTGTTACTACTTTAAAGAGAAACAGTCAACAAACATGGAGCATTAACATGTGCTTGAGGCTTTCATATACATATTCACCTCATTAAATTCTCCTGTTATCCTGTGAGATAGGTTTTATCCCCAGTTTACAGGTAAGGTATGGCAAGGTTAAGAATTAGCATATCTAAGAATATACTGATGGTAATAAGTGGCAAAAATAGAGTAGGAACTGGAACTTTCTGCCCATGTTCTTTTCACATCGTGGCCTGGCAGCTGCTGCTTTAGTTTTTCTCAGTCGTCTTGCAGCCTAGTGTTCACACCAAATCCTGATGCGCTACCTTCACTTGCAGTTCTCTGCTCACTTCTCAGTAACTCTGCTCCAGCTCTGAAATATCTTAAGATCTTCTCTTCTTTCACTCATCCTCTCCATTTAATATTTTTACAAATACATGTTCATTCTTTCATAAATATTTGTACTTCTCTTTTATTTCTCCCCTTACTTTGGAGGTTTTTCCATGCTTGAATTGTCTAGAACTTAGGGTATTTTTCCAAGTAAATTGCTATCAGCCTGCTTTAGAGCTATCACTTTCCACATAAACTTTCATCAATTTTTTGAAATGATTGGGCATATGCTTAATCTGCTGTAAAAAAATTACATGTAACATTGTACTTCTAAATTTTTAGTTTTCATTAAAGTTGCAAAAAAGGGTTCTCAACCCTAGCTGCACATTAGAATCAGCTGGGAACTTTTAAAAAATACGCGTTTCTGGGCCCCACCTCAGTGATTCTGACTTAATCTCTGATGCTATGCTCCGCCAGGGTTGAGCCCCACTGTTGTAGGCGCTGGTAGACCACTGAGGAGTTTTGAGCAAGAAATGATAAGATTAGGTTTAGAAAGATAGCCTTGGCAGTCAGGAGCCACTGTAACAGAGGCAGAGATTTCAGGTGGTCCACTGGGGGTTTGAGGCAGGAGTCCAGAGCGGAGGTGAAAACCTGAAGTAAGAAGAAGAGGAGACATTTTAAAAAGTAGGATTTGGCCCTAACTGGTGTGGCCCAGTGGGTTGGGCATCAGTCCATGGACCAAAAGGTTACCAGTCTGATTCCCGGTCAGGGCACGTGCCTAGGTTGTGGACCAGGTCTCTGGTTGGGGGCGTGTGAGTGTTTCTCTTGCACATTGATATTTCTCTCCCCCTCTCTCTCCCTCTTTTCCCCTCTCTCTTAAAATAAATAAACAAATAAATCTTTAAAAAAACTTTAAAAAGTAGGTTTGGATCATCAATGTCGTAGGCAAGTGAGAGCTTGATTAAGGGTGACTAAGAGGTTCTTGTGTGAGAAGTTCAGGGTCGGGTTTTCAGTTCAAACCCTACATCATGTCCTCATAGGTTCTAAACTATGGCTTCTGTGCACCTGAGGGAACACGAATGGGATGGATAAACAGTATCACTGTATTTTGTCTTGTATGATGCACTCCTGAGTATCATGCGCGCCCATGTTTTGGGCCCAAACTTTCAGGAAAAAAAAACCTCTTCATTTTAATTTTCTAATCCAATTATTTATTTATATTTAGAAACAAAACTGATTATCATATTCCAGGGTATTATTTTGCATATGGATATCATTATTGCTTTCTAGAGTTACACTTTTAACACATAGACATAAAAGAATTGAGAATACTTATATAGATACAGAATTAGTACAACCCATGTATAATGCACATCCTATTTTTCCCTCAAAAATTTGGGCAAAAAAGTGTGCATTCTACATGGCAAAAGGTGGTACTTTATTAGTAGCCAAGCAGATACCTGATTATATCCGTAGTGCTCCGTTGTCCAGTGACTTATGGAATAAAGCTTGGGCTAAAGGTCCTTTCTCCATCCTGGATGGTCTGACCTCATTCGGTCTCAGGGAGAAGAATATATGAGAAGAGGAGGGAAGAGAGGTCTACCTGGACCAAATCAGCCCAGATAAACTTACTATAAAAAGGCAGGAAAGTTGAGCAGTGTCTGCCGTGGAAAATGAAAGCTACAAAAACCCTCTGCAACGTACCCGTGATACTGCTGCTTACTGTGTATTGGGTACTCTTCTCTGCACTTGACACAGAAACGTATTTAATTTTCAAAACTGCTCAATGAAGTAGACGTTATCACCATTCCCACTTTACAGATAAGGTAAGAGAACCATCAAGATATGTTATAACTTGTCTGTGGCAACATTGAGTGCAGGAGAGAAGAGGAAGGTGAGGCTTCAAGAGATCATTTCTTTTTGTTGCCTGGAACTGGGAACGAAAGAAAGAGTTCAGAACACGGGCCTGTAGCACACACCTCAACTACTGATAAAATGCAGCCTGATTGATATTTTAGACTCTGAGCAAATAGTTGAGCATTACCACTTCCTCTAGTATAGAGCTAGGAAGCTAGGGCGGTGGCCAGAGCGTGGAGAGAGAACTGGAGCATCCTCTCACTCCGTACCTTACAGGTGTGGTCAGGTCAATAGCGACACTACAGAAAGAGACAGGGTGTACACAGGAAAGGCGAGCGGATCGACAGGATGCCTTTGACACCTAAAACGTATGAGTAAGGATAAGCGATTGGAAATGCAGAGTTGGAATTTGGGAGAATGGTCTGGAGACCTCATCGCGTAGTTTTTCCCTTCACACTGCTTTCAGGGACCTTTTTTATTTTACAGCATGAGTCAAGTTCCTGGAGCACAGTGTTTCTACATCATTAACTGTTCTCAATAGGAGCACAGAGTGAGAGACTCAAAGACCCACTGCAGTATTTTGTCACTTGTGTGATGGTCTGTGCTTTGCCAGGATCGTAGAATAGGAAGGGAACAGCATACCACAAACTACTTTAAGGTTACCTGATCCAAATGACTACCTGCTTTCTGTTAAATCTTCTTGTTTTTTCCTTTTAAAAAAATTGTGGTAAAATCTATATAACATAAAATTTACTATTTTAACTATTTTTAAGTATACAGTTTAGTTAAATCCATTTTGCTTTTAGTCTACTCTTGTTTATTTTTTTCTCAATCACTGTAAGTGGCCCAAATAGGTTTATAATTACTTCTCTCTGCAAGTATACCCTGAAAAAACTTAATTTGTACCTACTTTTCCTTAGAATCATAAAATTGTGGAAGTGACAGAAGCTTTGTGATTAATCTAATCCAATCCTTGTTATAGGTGAGGAAACCGAGGCACAGAGAATTTAAAGGGATTTACCCAGGATCATAAGGGGTATTTGTAGCAGAGCTGGGTTCCGTTCCTAGTATTCCTTGGGTTTTTTTATTTGCAACTGAGCCTCCCTGATTTTGCTCCCTCACACCCCATTATTTTCTTCTGAGACATTTCAGTTCTTGTAGGGTAAACTTTATGTATTGTAACCCTTTTGTGCCTTGCCTGACATCTCGCACTTGCGTGTGCTTATTGAGTGGGTATTTCCTAGACTTCCAATCATTATTGTCTCCCACTCTCCTCTTTCTTAGAGTAATGCATCCTATTTAACTTCAGAGAAATCGAGAAATGTACCAGCTTGGCAGAAGTTTTAAATTAGCTTCTTTAGCTTGCTTGCGTAAACCATAACTGTGCAACGGGCGTTCTAATCCTGCCCTGTCTGCTGGGTCTGACAGTCTTCCTGTCTCCGGGTGCTCAGAAGGAGCAAGCCAAATGTTGCTCCAAGGTTTGACAAACCAGTTATTCAGGGATTGATTGTGAGCACTGATTGAGACAAGAGATGTGTAGGGCTAAAGGAGGTAGGCAGTATTTGAGAAAAAATAGAATGTGGGTATAAGTTCATTGCATCCTGGGAAAGGCTATATGGAAAAGTCTTTTCCCCCATCTTTTTATTTAGAAATATTTTGCCATATTCATACTCCCTCTCTCCCGTCATGTTTCTTTTTTCTTTTTTTTTAACCAAACTAAGGCTTTTGTACAGTAAAGGCTCCAGGTGTGAAATTCAACAAGCTTGTGAAATAAACCATGTCTCTTTTTTTTGACTAATAATGAATGAAACTGAGCAAAAGCTCTTAAGTTAAACTAAACCTTGGGATGGGAAGGGAAAATGAACACAGTTCATTATTTAGCAAATTGTCTTTCTCCCACTTAGTAGTAGGTATTTATTAGCCGCCAGCTTGCCTGTGATGCACCGTCCCTGTGTCATCTGATTTGAGTCACCTTCTGGGTGTGACTAGATTTATCTGCTTCTCCTCTCTGTCTTAACATAGCCATTGTGAAAGCACTTCAGTAACTCAGTCACTAGGATTTTAGCCCTGCTTCTCTTTCTTACTAATAGGCTTACTTTTTCTCTAGTGATTGCTCCCTGTTATAGTAATATGAAAGCTTTCCTCAACTCCCTTATCATTTGTTTTATTAATATGATTTCCTTCTGTTGAATGCCTGCCCCCACCCCACCTTCTGTGGAGCCATTTAAGTTAGTGAGTATATTCTGTGAAGTTTCCCACCCTATTTTGATGTCATGTACCACATTTTTTTTCTCATCACAAACAATAGTGCTTCCCGCACTTGGATTTCAGGACTTTTTAAAAAAGAGATTGTATTTTTAATTACTGTATGTTTGGCCTACTTCCCCATTATCAATGCTTGTACCATGTGGGAAGTCCCTGGGATAACAGGCATGGTTTCTTTCTAGCTTATTATCATATTCTCTTTTCATTCGCCCCGAAGCTTCTCACCCTCTCTATTCTGATGCTTTGGAAGCTGCCACGAAGTTTACACGGCCACTGTGAGAATATGTCAGCATCCCGGTTTAGTATATATCTGTGACATTTATCATTTATACTCTGCCTGCATCCCAGAGGGATGCGGGGTGACTTATGATTAAAAAAAAAAAGCAACAACATCTAACCCACATGTCCAACAATACTGTTAAAAATAGTCAGAAAAGGAAATCAGAAATCATTTAAAGGAACCTGGAACGCAAAGTACTTATCAAGCATAAGAAGAAAATTCCTAATAAAAGTGAAGGAAGAACATAACCTTTTTAATTATGCAAGGGCTTTGCTGTTTTAGATGAGTAGTGAAAGAAGATTTTAATTGTGGTCTAAATATTTCTAGGTAGAAACAAAATTAATGACAATATTTCTCGCTTTTATCCCCCAAGGAATTTTTGTTCTGAAGTCAAGAACTGAAAGGGTTTTTGGTTAGTCCCCAATTACCGCTGTCAGCCTCTTTAGTCTGATTTATTCAAATGTACCACTGACAGCTACCATGTATTGATTACCTTCTGCGTGCCAGACCAGCTAGGGGCTAGATATGCATCATCACATTCAGTTCTCATCATTAGACTGTGAAATAGATATTACAATAGTCTTGCCCTTATTCACAGGAGACACCTTCCAGGACCCCCCAGTGGATGCCTGAGACCATGACTAGTACCAAACCCTACGGATACTATGTTTTTTTCCATGCATACATGACTTTTCACTTAAAGGAATCACTTTACAGTTTCTCTTTGGCATATCCGAATCGCCAGCATCACTACTCTTGGACTTTGGGACCCTTATTAAATGAAAATAAGGTGACCTGAGCACAAGCGCTGTGATACCATGGCAGCTGAGCTGATAACCGAGAGAGCTACTAAGTGACTAATCGGCAGGTAGCTTATACAGCATGGATACCCTAGACAAAGGGATGATTCATGTCTCAGACAGGGTGGAGTGTGGAGTGAGATTCATCATGCTTCTCAGAACTGCATGCAATTTAAAACATATGAATTGTTTATAGCCATTTAATATTTTCTTTTTTTTTTTTTAAGATTTCGTTTATTCATTTTCAGAGGAGGAGAGAAGGAGAAAGAGAGGGAGAGAAATATTGTGTGGTTGCCTCTTGCACACCCTGTACTGGGGACCTGGCCTGCAACCCAGGCATGTGCCCTGACTGGGAATCGAACCAGCGGCCCTTTGGTTTTGCAGTCTGCGCTCAATCCACTGAGCTATACCAGCCAGGGCATTATTTTCAGACCATGGTTGACTATGGGTGACTGAAACTTCAGATAAGAAACTTCAGTATTCTGTGTTAGATATGAAGAGAAAACAGTCTAAATAGATAGTAGGATCAAAGTTATACAGGAGAAAATGGCAGAGTGAGGGTTTGAAACCAGGTCTTTCTGGCTTCCCTTTCTATTACCTGTGGTGCTTCTTGTGAAAGAACCATATTGGAAAGGTTAGTCATCAAACCTCCTGTTAGTCACCTCCACTTACAGTTTTTGTTCAGTTGTAGGGTTTCCTATTTTGAGGTTCTAGAATATGCTTAAAATAATGTGTTGACTTGCATATGTATATGTATGTGGAGGGTTACATTTTTTTCTCATGTAATCTTAGCGTTGGCTTGAAGTTCTGAGATGGGGCTAACTGCCCTGCAGTCTCCTTGGAGAAGTCTGGGGCAGGGGAGAGGGGAGGGCAGCAGGGTGAGGATGAATGAGTGAATACTGACTGTCTGTGCCTAGTCTAGCACTCAGGCTTTGCAGGCAGAACGCTGCAGCTAAGCTATCAACGAGTGTGGCTTTGAGGTAGAAGGGTACTATCATTTATTGAGGTAGACACTTTGCCTTTATTATCTCATGTAATTCACACAGCAGCCTTTGTGGTAAATGGTTTTAGCCCTAATTTATAGCTGGGTAAACTGAGGCACAGAGAATTAAGCAAGTGTGTCCAAGTTAACATGAGGAGAAAATTGAGGCGTCTGTATTCCATTGATCAGTGCAGGTTTATCTGGCCCCAAACCTCATGGACTTTTCCTTACAGCATGTTCTCATTTCGAACAATAATAATACCTAATATTTATTGAGGTCTTCCTTTGAGGAATCTTAACACTTTACTGGATTATTTCATTTAATCCTTACAGATGCCTCATGAGCTACCATTATCTCCATTTTATAGGTCAGTAAATTGAGGCACAGAGAGTTAAAGTAACTTGGCAAGGATCAGAGAGCAAGATAGTAGCAAATCAGGAATAGTATCTGTTGAGTCTACTTTCTTGGAAAGTGCACTTTCAGGAAGTTTCTACTAGCTAGAGTTATACTCTCTGCTCTTCCTCCCTCACTTTTCTTACCTGAATTATAGAAATAGGTTATTTTGAAAAGAAAAAAAAGGGAGTTTGTTTGCCTTTTTAGGAAAGCATATTTAAGAGGGAAATACTTTTTTTGAGGAATTACATAGGAATATAGTTCTTACCACTGTAGGCCTGAGATCTACCAGGGCCGCCTAGTGCTCTCATGATACTTGGTCATCCTGGGTAAACAGAGTAATCTCTGCTTTCGCTAGCCACTTTAGTAAAGATAACAAGAACTCAAGCATGGAAGGACCAAGTTGCAGGAATGTTTCTTAACAGCAGTCTCTTCACCGACTTGAATCAGTTTATCTGTAGTGATTCACCTTCCCTCCTGTCCTCAGGCCCACGAGCCTGCAGCTGGGTTTAGGCTTTTGCTGCTTTGTTTTGGTCAGCATGTACCATATATTGTTGTGTATAATGTGCACTTTTTTGCCTAAATTTTTGAGGGAAAAATAAGGGTGCTCATTATACGTGAGTAGTACCTCAGATACCTCATATCTGTTCTGTGTTTTGTAGTCATTTGTTCCATGTAATTTCTTGTACCATACTTTGTTCAAAAATAGATGCTAAAATTTCTTTATAATACCAAAAACAAGTATCTAAATATAAATAAATAAAAAATTGAATTAAACAATAAAATGATTTTTTTCCCCCTGAAAGTTTAGGCCAAAAACGTGGGCACGCATTATACACAGGAATGCATTACACACGGCAAAATACGGTACTTGACCTAGCAAGCACGAGGTGGTTCTGAAACATGTCCCAGTTGCCTTTGGCACTGTGATGAAGCACGTTCCCATGAAATGAAGTGACCTTTGTGGCACACAGATCCAGGGCCTCACGCTCCTCGACTGTCCAATGTTGAAGAGCAGGGCAGTGCTTCACGGCGTCGTTCTTTGGCTTGTATACAGCCTTATTGCAGGAAGCAGACAGAAGTGTTGGGTGCACTGAAGTGTTCATTCAAAACCCACATACCTATTATTCTTTGAATTTTTTCTTTTATCCATTGTTATTGGTCATTTAATAGGACTCCTTCAGCCAGATAAAACTAAAAAAAAAAAAATGAAGAAAGGTAGGTTTGATTCTATGCTCTGATCTTTACTAGCTTCTGTGGCCTTGGAAAACTTATGCGACCTCCCTGGGCCTCTGTTTCCTCATCACGAGGATTAGCCGTAATGTCTGGTAAGCACCCAGTCCAGAGCCTGGCATAGAGCAGACGTGCCATCCAGAGAAGCTGCTGTTATTATTGTAAAAGGCAGAGACGATCTTATGATGTAACAGCTTAGAGATTTTTTTTGTTATGGTAGTAAATAGTGTTTCCCTGGGGACTTCTTTGGGATGCTTCTGTGAAAACGAAGGAAAACAGTGGAATAGTGTTTGCAAGAAGGAAAGATAGCTCTTTGTTCCTTTCAACAGACAAAGAAGCTCATTATCGTATCAAGTGGTGACTGTTGCTATTGAAATGGTTTATTTGTATGTTTTTTTCTGTTTTTTTTCCCTAGGGATTTATTTGTGGCTTTTCAGTAGCAACAGGTGCAGCAGCGAGACTAGTGTCAGGATACGACAGCTATGGAAATATCTGTGGGCAGAAAAATGCAAAGTTGGAGTCAATACCAAACAGTGGCATGGACCACACCCATCGGAAGTGAGTAGAATGTTGCTGAATGATGAACACAATGGACACTTTGAAGTGGGGGGAGAAAATTCTGCTTTTCGTACTGTTATAAGGATATCTTAACTGAATATTATTTTTATATAACTCCTGTTTTTTTGTTTTTTTCAAACTGTCCACTTGAATCATTGCTGACCTGTAAACTTTCCAGGAAACAAAAGTAGCTGCCATGTTGAAATGGGTACCTTGAGGCTTTAATGAGTAAAGGTGTGATTGCAGAGGGTTGCTCTTATACTTTGTTTTCCCATTAGCTTTTAGGTTGTGCACTAAGTTTTAACCCAGAAAAATAACATTTTTCTTGCTATGATTATATTTGATGGGAGACAGAGGGATGATAATGGATTTTGAAGCATTAAAGTTATAATGAAACATTTTATAATGCATAATTTATAAGTATATGTCAATCCAATTTTATAAAAGATGCATTTGCTTTTTCAGATGTTAAAATTTGTTTTGGCTTCTCAAGGTTCATCTTTTGGATTTCATGAAATTCCTGACTTAATTGCTTTTTTTTCTTCAGCGGAGCTATTATTTCATTTTTAATGTCTCTGGGGAAAATATATTTTCTCAATCATGTTTTATGTATGATCAGTATATTTGTTTAAACTGCCTATTTATGCCCCCATCAAACTTTATTACACAAGTCTAATAAAGACAGGACTTCAGAATTAACCAAACTAATTTTAAGGTAACAAATTAACCAGTCCAATGAATGAATTTAATAGGAAAGGCTAAGTAGATTTTTTTTTAAAAAACATTTTTTAAGGCTGTATTTCTATTATGAAACATCTCCCAGGATGTAATAACTATATTTATTATTAGATAAATTTGTTGCTTAAATCTGGGATCCTACTGGAAAGTGTAAGATTAATTTGGTAATTTCACAGATGTAAAGATATCCAAATACTTAATCACATCTCAGAGAAATTCCTCCATTTAACAAAGGAATAATAAAATTCAAATGAGTAAAAATTTAAGCGACGACAATGAATATGTGTGTAGCACACTACAGTCAACAAGCACATGTTACCACCCTGTCCGGTGGGTGTAGTAGAAGCTTGGAGATATTGACATGACTTTTCCAAAAGTCTGGTGGCCGGTGGAATATCCAGCGCAGACCAAGAGCTTTTCTCTTGTATGCACCTGCATCCCCTGATGGAAGCGAAAACTGAACTCTTACAGAGTAACGTGAAGAGGGTTGTTTCATTTTTCCTTTGTGATTGCCTCATGAAATTAACACAAATTTTAGGCCTTGTGCAATGTTATTTCTTGTAGCAAGACTACCCCTATATTTTTTGCTTTTCTTTTTTCTTTTGAAATAATTTTAGGCTCATATAGAAGTTGCAAAAAAAAAGCTCAGAGTTCCACATATCTTTTTTTGTATCTAGCATCCGTGCTGTCAAATACTGTTTAATCTTTAATGCTGTTGACGTGCACCGAACGTAAAGGGTTACCACTCAGATAACAGAGGAGACGGGAGGAGGAGGGCTCTGCTCTCTCAGGTTGGCTCCTCACGTCAGGTTGTAATTATTTTCGTGGCTCCCTTTATAACTTGCTACAGACTCCAAGCATATTCTCACCATACGGTTTGTGTAAATGTCACTCTTCACCCTTGACTTACTGGGGGTTCATTTGGTTAATTTTTAATTTCAAACCCCTGGGTTATTCTATGTGCGTTTTGACCTCTGACAAAGAGAGTCCACTATGATTGAAAAAAGAAAAGTGGTTACTTTTCCCTGAATGCTGAACATAGCCAAGAGCCATTCGTGGGTAGCTTAGCTGTAGGGGAAGTACTGTATTTGGCCATGTAGAATGCACACCTATGTGTTTGGACTAAACTTTCAGGAAAAGAAAACCTTTCATTTTAATTTTTTAATTTAATGATTTATTTATTTCTATTTAGAAACCAAACCGATTATTGTATTCCAGGGTATTATTTTGTATACAGATATCGTTATTGCTTTCTAGAGTTACACTTGTAATGCATAAGCATAAATTAAAGAATTAAAAACATTTATATAGGTATGGAATTACTATTACCCATGTATAATACACATCCTTATTTTTCCCTTAAAAATTTGGACAAAAACGTGTGCATTATACATGGCAAAATATGGTAGTTTCCAAAGTATAGAGAGGCCCTAACTCATGTATACATGTTTAAAATTCGTTTTTAATCTCTACTTGCCCCTTCTCTGCATATGAGCATTTTAGTGCTGACCCATCTAAGTATTTCTAATTTAAATGGTAATTTTAATAAAATGAATGGTACATTTTGAACATATTTTTCTCAGGTAAGTCTATTCAGATTTGAAAAGAAGCAGAAAATCTTTATTACCTTTACTCCATCCTCATCTTTTCTTCTGTTCAGTACATTGGTTTTCTCCTTTTTCACTCATTTCCATGTATGTCTTTAGGCTTTATTACGAATACCAGTCCCTTCCATAGCTACAGAATTTTTTTACACCTGTTTTGTCTGCTATAACCTTAACTTGACCTTGATCATGTTCTCCTATCCCTCATCCTCAGCTCAGTACCTAATACTTAACTAAGATCTCCATACATATTTTTTGAATAAGTTAATGAAATGATCTTCTAAAATCTTAAATACAACTAACTCTTGCTTGCCTTCGTGAATGTTGTTTTCTCTATCAGAAAAAAATTTTTTCTCCTATTTTTTACACGACTAAATTCTGTTCATCCTTTGGTTCTCAGTAGAAATGTTATTTCCAAAAAAAGGTCTTTTTTGATCTCACAAGTTAAATCAAATATTTAAAAATACTCTTTCAATGCGTCCTGTAATATGTGTAATTATACATTTGTTTTGTGATTATTTGTTAAATGTTTGTCTCTTCTAGTTTCCACAAGAACAGAGATGAGATCTGTTTTGTTCACTTCTATATCCCCAATTTCTAGAACATAGTAGGCACTGAATTCAGTGTTTATTGAATGGATAAATAAATTTGTTTCCTTTTTAGAATATGTTCTAAGAAGTGAATCACTGAGTCAGGATCAGAATATTTTAAGATTGTTGAATGGCTTTCCATTGAAGGCTATTCCATTTACATTCCCACCAACAGTGTCTGGGATTGCTTTATTTTTGCTAGTATTACTAGTCTTTAATTTTTACTAATTTGATCAACTAAAATATGGAGTTTTATAGTTTTAATTTGTGTGTCTTTGATTATTTATGAGAGTGAATCTTTCTTCCCTCATGTGTTTGTTGGCCTCTCACGAAGCTCTTCTGCTAGCCTGTCTATTCTGGTCTTACCTCTAATCTTCTCCGTCCTTTATTCTATGATAAGATTAAGTTCTTTAGAACATGTTATTGTCATTTCCATGCCCAGGAGCCTTTCTTTTAGTGTAGGTGCCTATAGTATCAAAAATGAGCGCCCTCAGTGCCTGCCATTCCAGGCTTCCCACAACTCATCCTTCTCTCCCTGTTCCTCAGGGCAGTAGCGTTGATATTCAGTTGATTCTACCTCTGTGTCGTTTCCTCTCCCTCTCTGCCAGTGAATTCCTGAAAGACTTTTAAGGTAGATCTTGTAACTAACTTCTTTATGGAATATTTCAAAATTAACTTGATCTTGTAGTGATCTTTTCTTTATTATCGGAACATTGATTCCTATTTCACACTTGTTTTTCTGTTGCCTCTAAGTTCTTCTCTAATTATATTCTGTGTTTTTACCTGTATTAGTTGTCAGTAGCTAGGTAACAATATTACCGGAAACTTTATGGCTTAAAACAAGATGCAGCCCCGGCTAGGTAGCTCAGTTAGTTAGAGTGCTGTCCTGGTATGCCCAGGCTGTGGCTTTGATCCCTGGGCAGGGCACATACAAGAATCAACCAATGAATGCATGACTAAGTGGAACAATTGATCTCTCTCTCAAATCAATCAATTAAAGAGTAAATAAAAAACAAGATGCAGCCACATTATCTCACAGTTTCTATGAGTTAGAAATCTGGATGTGGCCTAATTGCATCTCCTGCTTCAGAGCCTCTCCTGGGCTGTAGTCAAGGTGTTAGGGCTGGGCTCTACTGGGAAAGTTCCCCTTCCAAGCTCTTGTAGTTGTTGGCAGCACAGCCCTTGAGGACGGTTGGACTGACAGCCATCGTGCTTGACTGGCTGTCAGTTGGAGGACACCCTCCATGCATGTTCTGTGGGCCTCCCCACAGGGTGTGGTCCTCGCGGTATGGCGCTTTACTTCGGAGCCAGCCAGAGAGAGCATCTGGAGAGAGACTGCAAACAAGATGGAAGTTACAGACTTATATAATGTTTTTAAGGAAGTGCTATCCCATCACCTTTGCCTTAGTCTACCCTTGAGAAGCAAGTCACAGGTCCTACCCAAGGTCAAGCTGGGGGAATACACAAGGTTATAAATTCTAGGATGTAGGGATAATTGGGGCATTTTAGAGTCTGTCTGCTGCACTGCCCAGCTCTGTCTTCCAGGACAGAGCACCATGTTTTATATAACTCCCAGGTTTGAGCACCCAAAGGTTACTTCATAGGGCTTATTGAATTTCAGTAAAATTGGAAGAAGTAAAGTTAGGAGAGAAGTAAGAAATGGAATGCCTTTGACCTGTTCCAACTAGAAACTGTAAGATGCCAAGATGCCAAGATGCCAAGATAACTGTAAGAATCTTGTTGGCAGTAAAGAAAAGGCAGCATTTTCCTTTCTTACCATTTTAATTTTAAGGTGCTCTTTTTCTCCAAATAATATTTTGACCTGGTAATATATTTATATAGTAATATAGAAATATGGGAAAATGGCATATACTACTTTTTGAGAAAAAGGAAGGCCCCGTCTTCATAGATCATGTTCCCAAAGTTGATTTTTAAGTTGGTTGCTTGAGATGTATAAAACTTTCCTGCATAAAAACAACACTTTAAATAAGGTTCTAAGGCTGGCTGTGTTTAGAATAGCTCATTCATCTTAGAACCATAAAGCGCCAGGGATGAAAGGGACCTTTAACACTACCTAGCGTGTAGCCTCCTTAAAACATCCTATCAAATATTCGTGAGTGCCAGCTAAGGCCCAGAGAAGGAAATGACTTGTCTCATTCACAACCGAGCTATGGGTGGTACAGGACATGACTATGGCTTCCAGCCAGTGTTTCTGGTCCTGGGGCATGGGGCAATAATAATATATTTGGAACTATGATTGACAATTCCAAAAACGCCACATTCTAGATCACCTACAATTTTCCAAACCAGAATCTAGCCTTAAAGTGTATGTGTCAATTTTTAGACAGATGATGAAGATGATGATAATTATAGTAATTGTCCCCCGAGAAGAAGCCCCCACCCCCCGTCTTCCATGTCAATTTTGATAAAGCAGGCTTGCTTCCAGTTCGAAGGTACCTGAATTAGTAGATGCGGGACTCTGCTAGGGCAAAGCCTCCGGCTCTGTTGGTGCCTGGGGAGATGATGATTGGAGGATACTCCAAAAAAATTTTCCCATTGTATCTTACTTATCAATATTGATTTTTCCATAAGGGTTTTAAAAATATCTCTGTACATATCTAACTCTCTTCTTCATCTTTTTGTCTTTTTTTTCTAAGGAATTCAGCTAGTGTCCCAGTCACTGATGAAGGCCCCCTAAAGTGCCTCTGAGATTTCAGATAATCAGTGTTAACAGGATGCGCAGGCAGTACAGGCCTGACGAGGCTGATGGCATGCAGAGCCTCATCTATAGGGGGCATTTTATTAGAGACCTTTTTCAGTTTCCTTCATAACCTCCAGCAGAGTAGCTAGTGAAAATCGTAGTGTGCGTTTTACCGTTTTTCTTTAACTGTCTCATTCCCCAGAAATCCACAGCTTAGAATGTGTGTGATAGAAGGACCCTAAGGTCTCTGAGCCCCTTCATTTTATGAGGGAAGAAACGGGGGTGTAGGAAATGTCAGGACTGGCCCCTCCCTCTCCAGGCTCAGTCTGGCGCTCTTTGCATTCTGTGCTACCTGTGGCTGATAAGCTGCATGGTGATCCTCTCTCCCACCTGCTGTCACCTTTGAGGCCTCTCCCTCCCAGCATTGAAGGATGAAAGGAACTTTGGGGAGAACATGCAGAGAAGAAGGGGCAGGTTATATAAATTGATCAAGTTATAACTACAGAACTTTAAAAAGGAACCAAAGCTCTTAGATATGTGATCTATGAAGGCTTTGAATAATTTGAAGGCAATCTTTGTTTCTTTCTCTGTCAGATAAAGAATATGAATTTTAATGATGAAATGCATTCTTCTCATTTCACATTTGGATTTTTTTTTACTATTTATGCATTTTAAATATTTATTCAAAAGCATGTAGCTTAAACCGATGTTACTTCTAGTAAGATGATTGATCGTTTAATAGATAAGTCTTATTTTTAAAAAACTCTATCTTTAAATGTTTTTTAAAACTTTTATTTGTTAATTATAGTTTGCATTCAGTATTATTTTATATTAGTTTCAGGTGTACAGCATAGTGGTTAAGTAATCATATACATTACAAAGAGTTCCCCTCGATATTTCCAGTACCCACCTGGCATCATACATAATTATTACAATATTGTTGACTGTACTTTCTGTGCTGTACTTTACATGACCCCCCATGACTGTTCTGTAACTACCCATTTGTACTTTTTTATCCTTCTACCTTTTTCACTGAGCCCCCCAACCCACCTCCTCTCTGGCAACCATCAGTTTGTTCTCTGTGTTTATGAGTGTGTTTGAATTTTTTTTCTCATTTTTGTTCTTTAGAATCCACATGTAGGTGAAATTATATGGTATTTGTCTCTCTCTGACTGGCTAAGAAATTTTCCTAAACTTTTATTTTTTCTCTGGCAAATGTTAGAATTTGTAAGAATGATAGCTAATCAGAAGGTGAATTTATGGAGTCATCTTTAGAAAAAAATTTTTTTCAATTTGTTACCACAGCACTCTTTAGCCTAAATTTTTTTTAACCTCTTTACAAAGGTAGCATCTGTATTACAAGGGTAATTCTACCTCTAGAATAATACTCGCTATGGATGGTACTGCTAGCAATTTGAAAGATCCAACTGCATACCTTAGAAAATGCAAAAGCTGAAAGATGAAATGTTTTGCAGATTCTGAATATGAAAGTAAACAGCTATTAACAGAATTAGATGACAGGCATGTATGTACCAAAGCCAGGATAGGATGGTTGGTTTTCTGTGTTACCTGCCTCAGTGTGTATCCTGGGCATAGCGAAGTTCAACGGCTGGTTACACACATTCAGTCCGAAGTCTTACTACTTAGTTTGGTTCTCGGTTCACCGGGCTGTTGTAAAGATTCTAAAAAGCTTTTGTCATTGTAAATAAGCCCATAGATTTAAATAATCATTAACTGCTTCAACTATGAATTCTTTTCCAACTATGAATTTTTACAGTCACCAGGCTGCCCCTGTTTCTGTTGTCTGGATGTGAGAGTTGAGAGCAACTGAGAATTCTGAGCGTACACAGGCCACACGTAACCACTCCTGTTTCTGACGTCAGTTGCAGGTTCAGGGGTCCACAAGGCAACCCAGGGGTTCGATCATATGCCAGAAAATCTCTCAGAATTCATGGAAATCTATTATACTCACAGTTGATGGCTTATTACTAGGAAAGGCTGCAGAATAAAATCAGTCAATGAAAGAAGTGCCGAAGGCAGAGCTTCCATTGTTTCTTTCCCCAGAGACTGAGGGCATCTTACCTTCCTGTCATCGACGTGTGACAGTGCGCATGATGCACTGCCAACTGGTAAGCTCGCCCATACTTCAGTGCTGAGAATTTTGGTTGAGGCTCCGAGACTCAGGCATGGTTCATTGCCCATTGGTTTATTCAGTCACCTGCCCCCCTTGTCAAGCTGATACCACATGATCTAAAACTCCCGGTCTGCATGACATCACCTGCCAGTCTAAGATTGTTCAACCCACACCCTAAATTCTACCTAGTGTGACCTGCCCCCACCCCCAATCACCTTGTTAGTCTCTCTGCCGACCCAAGGCTCCAGGCAAATGTACAGTCCTGGAAGACAGAGATTAACTCCCAGAAGCCCAGGGCAAAGTCCAGACCTCTTTTTGAGCAGTTAAATTCTTTATCCAGCATTTTAAGCATAATGTAAAAATGTTACTGAGATTCATCCATGTTGTTAAATATGTCAGTAAGTTGTTCTTTTTAAGTAACTGAGAAGTATTCCATTGTGGGCATACCCCATTTTGTTGATCTCTTCACCATTTTTTGGATAGTTGGGTTGTTTCTACATTAAAAAAATTTTTTTCTATTGTGAAAAAGAGTGCTTTGAAAATTTGTATTACTGATGTTGTATGGGCATATAGTTCATTATTTTTAGATAGTTACCTAGGATTGGGATTGCTGAGTCGTATGGTAAGGGTATGTTTAACTTAGTAATGAATTGCCAAACTGGTTTCCAGAGTGGTTATACCACTTTACTCTACGTCCTGGGAAAGGAGGAGAATTATAGTCGCTCCATCGCCTCACCGCCATTTTGTATTGTCAGTCTTTTTAACTTTAACTATTTCAGTGTGTGCAGTGGTATTTCATTGTCGCTTTAAATCACACAGTTCTAGTGACCCATGATGTGAAACATCAAGGGCTTGACCATGTGTATATCTTTTGTGAAGTATTTATTCAGATCTTTATTACTTTTTCAAAAACAAATTAGCATTTGTTTTTAAAGGTTGTTGGAGTTCTTCCTACGTACTGCATACAAGACCTTTGTCAGATATATGTTTTGCAAATATTTTGAAAGTATTTCTCTAATCTGTATTTGCCCCTTCATTTTTGTAATGGTATCTTTTGACATGCAAAAGTTTTTATTTTTTTATTTTTATTTTTTAATATATATTATTGGGGGAGGGGAGCGGAGAGGATGCAGACAACTGTAATTGATCAACAATAAAGTAATTATAAAAGAAAAAATATATTTTATTGATTATGCTATTACAGTTGTCCCATTTTCCCCCCTTTATTCCCCTCCACCCCACCCCCACGCCCCGCCCTTTAGTTTTTGTCCATGGGTCATACACATAAGTTCCTTGGCTTCTACATTTCCTATACAATTTTTTTTTAAAGATTTTATTTATTTATTTATTTTAGACAGAAGGGAAGGGAAGGAGAAAGGGAGGGAGAGAAACATCAATGCGTGGTTGCCTCTCACACGGCCCCCACTGGGGACCTGGTCTGCAACCCAGGCATGTGCCCTGACTGGGAATCGAAACGGCGACCCTTTGGTTCGCAGCCCATGCTCAATCCACTGAGCTACACCAGTCAGGGCTCCTATACTATTCTTAACCTCCCCCTGTCTGTTTTCTACCTACTGCTTATGTTACTTATTCTCTGTACTTTTTCCTCCTCTCTCACCCTCCCACTCCCCTGTTGATATCCCTCCATACCTTATATAAATCCCTTTAACATTTCATATAATAAAGGCTGGGTGATGATGAACTCCTTGAACTTGACCTTATCTGAACAGCACTTTACCTGCCCTTCCATTCTAAATGGAAGTTTTGCTGGATAGAGTATTCTTGGATGTAGGTCCTTGCCTTTCATGACTTGGTATACTTCTCTCCAGCCCCTTCTTGCCTGAAAGGTCTCTTTTGAGAAATGAGCTGACAGTCTTATGGGAATTCCTTTGTAGGTAACTGTCTCCTTTTCTTTTGCTGCTTCTAAGATACTCTCCTTATTTTTAATCTTGGGCAATGTAACTATGATATGCCTTGGTGTGTTCCTCTTTGGGTCCAACGTCTTTGGGACTCTCTGAGCTTCCTGGACTTCTTGGAAGTCTATTTCCTTCACCAGCTTGGAGAAGTTCTCCTTCATTATTTGTTCAAATAAGTTTTCAATCCCTTGGCCTTCCTCTTCTCCTTCTGGCACCCCTATGACTTAGATGTTGGGACATTTAAAGATGTCCTGGAGGTTCCCAAGCCTCTCCTCAGTTTTTTGAATTCTTGTTTCTTCATTCTTTTCTGGTCGAATATTTTTTTCTTCCTTCTGGTCCACTCCACCAGTCACAGCCCCGCTGGGTCCAAGTGTGCCAGCCGCATTTTGGTCAGGTGCGCCCACCATGGGCCTCTCCAGGCAGCTGGAGCATTGCTGGTACCGCTCCACAAACTGCATCTTGCCCCCGTGCTTCTCTGTCTTGCCAAGTGCTCTCCACCCCACTTACCGATCTGGATGAACATGTCTTCTTTAACTCCTTGGTTGTTGGACTTCCACTCAGTTGGATTTTCTGTCAGTTCTGGCTGTTTTTGTTTTTTAAATTGCTGTTTTTCCTCTTTTGGTTGTGCGAGGAGGCACAGTGTGTCTACCTACACCTCCATCTTGGTTGGAAGTCCAAAAGTTTTTTATTTTGATGAAGTCTAATTTATCCATTTAGATACATTTATGTTTTTTCTTTTTTTAATGATATTATTTGTTCACTTTTAGAGAGATGGGAAGGGTGGGAGAAGGAGTTGGGAGAGGAACAGCAATGTGAGGGAGAAACATCAATCAGTTGCCTCTTGGATCAATTGCCTTTTATTTGCTCCCCAACTAGGGACTGAATCCATAACCCAGGCGTGTGCCCTGACTGAGAATCGAACTAGTGACCTTTCGCTTTGCAGGACAACACCCAACCAACTGAGCCATACTGATCGGGGCCCTTTAGATACATTTAAAACCATGTACACACAAAAATGTATCTTTTTAATGCTTTTTGTGTTCTAGCTAAGAAATTACTGGTGTATCCCAGAGTCTCAACCATTTTTTTCTGTGTTTTCTTCTAGAAGTTTTTATTTAGCTCTTATGTTTATGTCTATGATCCACTTTGATTTCATGTTTGCATACAGAGGGAAGAGGTCAAGGTTAATCTTTTTTCTGATACAAAAATTCAGTTTTTCATCATCTTTTATTGAAAAGACTATCTTCCTCGTAGAATTACCTTGGCACCTTTGTCAAAATAGATTTTAAGTCTGAGGGCATGAAAGGAAGTTGATGGAATTTCTAGTCATGGCAAAAAATAGTCTATCTAAAATTAAACACAATAAGGATATCACATTTCCTATACTATTGTTTTAAATAACTAGTTGCAACAGATCATCTAAAAGAGATCAATGGAATGTGTGTAGGTCAGTAGAGAGAAAAATAATACTATTAACCAATTACAAGGGACTATGTAACCTCTGTGTTTAGGAGACTAAATAGAAACATATCTTGAAATGAGGTGCTTAAATCATGGGTTATAAAATGTACACCTAACTGAATTCAGCCATTTATTTTATCGGTAGACGAAATAGAGAAAGCTAATACTTGTTTTATTAAATAATAAAATCTAACAAGATATGGGGTCAAATACAGAGAATTACATATGCTATTTTAATAGGAAAAAAGGTAAAACAAATAATAAGAGATGTATGATCTACTCCTTGCTGAGTAGTCCTACTATAATGAAGATGGCAATACTAACAAAGTTAGCTTATGGATTTAATACCATACCAGTTAAGATCTCAATAGGATGTTACATCGAACTTGATTGATGGTATAAATCACCGAGTAAAGGAGCAGGCAAGAACTTCAGGAGGAATACCTTTTTAAAATTTACTCTTGTTCACAGAATAATTTGTGAGGATTGGAATTAGGTGCATATATTGTAAGACAATTAAATGGGATAAGATACCAGGAGACATGTCAGGAAATAGAGAAGAGATTATACCAGAAATCTAGGCTAAGTTGCTTATTGAAGTTGAGGACCAAATTAACTGTGAACTTTCTAGCTTTGATGGTAGAAAGAAAAACTGTGGGTTTCACCAGGGTTTGCCAATCCAAAGACCTCTCTCGAGTCAGACAGTGTAAATCATGTGCATGGGCTGGCAATAAGACAGGCGTTGGGCACTTGAGCTTTATAGTCCTGGACCAGCTGATTTTTGGCATGTGGATTGGTAGGTCCAGTGATGCCGAGTTTTCAAGAGAAGCTGGAAGAAATCTATTGATGGAGGGAGAGTAGGGGTACACGTGTTTGGGGCTGTTATTATAAAATATCACAGAGTGGGTGGCTTATAAACAGAAATTGACTTCCCGTAGTTCTGGAGGCTGGAAGTCCAAGATCAAGACATCAGCATGATTACATTCTCATGAGCGTCCTCTTTCTGGTTCAAGATGGCACCAGCCAGCTGTGCCCTCATGTGGTGGAAGGGGATAGGGACCTCTCTGGAACCTCTCTCGTAGGGCACTAATCCCATTCATGAAGGTTCCACAGTCATGGCCAAATCACCCCCCAAAGGCCCCTAATACCACCATCTTTGGAAGTTACAATGTAACATCTGAATTTAGTGGGGGGCGGGGAGGAGCATTCAGACCATGACACCTATTGATCTTCTGTTTTTTAAATATTGGCAGTTAGTGTGCTGGCCAAACCAAACATGTAGGGGGAGGGGTTACTCATTGCTTGAGTGAGGGTTATGTAGCTCTACTTGTCACTGTCTAACTAATGATTGTGTGGCCTAGAGGGGAGCAAAAGGAGTTTTGCCGTTTAAGATCAAAACCTATTCCAAAGTATATTTATTAACAGGACGACCTGAATGTCGATTAATTACAGTGATGGAAACAAAATAGAAATAGCAGAAATAAGATAATAATGGTTTAGTGAACGTATGAACAATAAAGTAAAAGAAAAACTGAAAGCAGTCGGTGTTTAAATAAAAGACATTTTTGAGTGATGATATGAAGAAGACTATACTTAGATCTATTTTAATCTCGTACTATGCAAGATAAATTCCAGATGAGTTAAATATTTTAAAGCAAACATTATACAGTACTTACCTTTGTTGTGAAAAGGAGATCATTTATGCATCGTTGAAGCTACAAAGGAATAAAGTAATACAAGGTGGGCATGTTTGATCAAAAAGCTTCATTCTCTGATATAAAGATAAAAGCAATACAATGGGAAGAGTATTTGTATTTTTTTCTGTGATGGTAAAATCTGTCATATAATTGGGGATATGTCTATAAGGTTAGATCCAATAGACAGATAACCAGTGACAGTTTACCCTGGAGAAAATAACAGCAATAATGTGTTTGGCCTAGAAATCTTCACTTGCAAAATGAGGATAATAGTAATACCCTACTTGCTAGGGTGTTTTGGAGAATTAATAAGATAAATAATGTATACTTCTTAACACACTGCCTGGAACCATAAATGTTAACTGCTGTTTATTACAATCATCTTCATTATTGTCATCGTCCAAAATAAATTTCAAAGGTACATATCAAAGCTTCATTTCTTTTTCATCCAGGTGGGGCAAACACAGCTATTTTAACCAACTTTGCATTTGTGCAGTTCACAAAGAACTTTCACAGGTTCTGTCCCATTGATTTTCAGGATAGCCCGGGAACTGTGTGAATTTCTTCTCAGTGGGGGCTTTCAGGATTCACTCTTTCATAGTCGAAGCTTGGGCTTTGTCATCACCCTTAATTGCTCACCTGTAAAGTCAGTTCAGACTAATTATGGAGGAATTCCCCATTCTGACCACAGCCCCCCTCCTTCCAGTTGCATGTTCTTTGCCCACTGGAGCCGTTCTCTTACCTCTAGTCCTTCAGCTTTTATACTGCCTACATGCTCTTCTTTCTTGACATTTATCCTTACTTTCTCTTGTAATACAATTTTTTCATCATCTTGTGACATTATCTAGTGCCTGTCTCTGCCTTATTCTGTCTTTCTCAAAGGTTAAGAAGAAATCTAAGGAAGCCTAAGGATTCAAATTATACATGTGCCAATAAGCACGTGAAAAGATGCTCAACATTATTAGTCATCAAGGAAATGCAAATCAAAACCACTTCACATCCACTAGTACACTTACAATAAAAAAGGCACATAGTTACACGTGTTGACAAGGATGTAGAGGAATTGGATTCCACATACATTGCTGCTGGGAACATAAAATTGGTGTACCTGGTCTGGGAAACAGACTGGTAGTTCTTTAATATGTTAAACTTAGTATAACTATATGACCCAACAATTTTACTCCTTGGTACCTACCCAAAAGAAATAAAAACATATGTCCATACAAAGACTTGTGTGCAAATGTTCACGGTGGCATTATTTATAATCGCCAAAAAGGAAAACCATACAAATGTGTACCAAACGATGGATAGATAAACAAAAGTGGTATATCCGATAATGGAATATTATTCGGTCATGAAAAGGAACGAAGTGCTAATGCATAAAGTGCAACCTAGATGAACCTTGAAAACATTATGCTAAGTAAAGGAAGCTGGTCACAAAAGACCATCTATATGATTCCATTTATGTGAACTGTCCAGAATAGGCAAATCTGTAGAGACAGAAAATAGATTAGTGGTTGCATATGGCTGAGGATTAGGGAATGAGGGGTGACTGCTAATGCGTATGAAGTTTCTTTTTGGGGTAACTAAATGTTCTAAAATTAGATTATGATAATAGATGAACAACTTGGTAAAATGTACTTTAAAACATTGAATTGTACAAAACATTGAATTGTACAGTTTATAGGTGAATTTTAGAATGTATAAATTACATATCAATAAAGTTGTTGAACTAAAAAGAAAAGTGAATTTCGAGGTATTGGCTCTTAGCAGATATTTCTTAGTATCAGTATTGGAACATGTTGATTTGGGGATGACTTCCTTTGACAATGTAACATTGACAATGAACTTGGGTTTAGCAGCGTTCTTTCAGTTAACTAGGTTAAATAGAAAACTTTTTCTTTTTTGTAGCTCTTGTGAAATATTTCTGAGGAACCCAGTTTAGTATGAGGAACCCAATTTGATGTCTGACACTTGGTTACCATTCTGGCAGTTATTTCTCCCTTTACAGTATGTGTGTAAGGAGCAGAGAGTTGCTGTAGCGACATAGGAGATTCATTTTTGCCCCACGCATTTCCAGTTTCACGCCTTTTTTCCCTGATGTTAGTATCTCTTTTGGCTCTTTGCATGTCTTACTTTTCTTAGTTTTAATCTCTTTGGGACCCTGGACAATCTGTTCAAATCTGTGAAGTATGGAGTCTCTCTCTAGAAAACTACATGTGAATTTGTACATGAAATTTTGTTTGCAATTTCAGAAGGGTCACAGATTTTTAACCCGGATAAGAATCTTACTTTACATACTCGCTTTGATAAACTCATGCATTTTATTTACACATTGATAATTCCAAAGTCTCTGTCTCCTGCTAGAACACTACAGCCAACTGTCTAAATCCACTTAGATGCTCCACAGACACCCCAGACTCAAACTCTAAAACTGGAATGTGACCTTTACCCCTTTCTACTCTACTCTTCCTCCTGAGTCCCCTGTCTTATTGAACGCAACAGGAGTCCACATCAGAATAGAATGCCCTTGCCTCCCTGGTCTAAATCAGATGCTAAGAATCATTCTTAATTTATTCTTTTTCTTCCACATATAATTAGCCATCAGGTTTTAAAACTGTGCCTTAATGCTTTTGACATTTCCTTTTCATTCCCATTCCACTCTAGTCTAAGTCGTCATTCCTTGGTAGAGATTCAGTAGCCTCCTGAGCTATCTCCTTACTTTCTTGCTCGCCTTTAATTCAGTCTCCACATTGCAGCTGGTGAACTCCCAGTGTCTTTGGGATGAACTTTCTAACATCTTTAATATCGCTTACGAGGCCCTACATGATGTGGCTCCAGCTTGCCTGTCCAGCCATCTGTGTCCTTCATCACAGTTCATCTCAACCGTCCTGACAGTTTTCATTTTCTCAGTTATGCCATGCTCTCACTTTGTAAGCCGTTGCATGCTCTGCCCTCCCAGCTCCCGCCTGCATTCCTCCACACCCACTAATTCTTACTCATTCTCTGGGACCTGGCTTTAGATTTAACTTCTTCTGGACTCCTATCCTGACTCTCCATGCATGGGGTGCTCTGATGCATCCTCGGCTGTCCCCTTTTCTCTACTATTTCATTTCCACGCTCTTTTGTAATTGCCTCACTACTTTCCAGACCATAAATGCTGGGAAGGGAGACACTTGTTTGTGTTGGTCTTATTTATCATGGTATCGTTAGTGCTTATTTAGCCCTGCACCTGGCAGAGATGTTAATACATTTCTCTTGGATGAATGAAAGTATTTCGTTCTACCTAATATATCTTCTTCCTTATGTCCCCTCTGCCTCTACCTCACTTGGCAAAATCTTACACAATTACCATCCATTTATTAATTCAACAAACAGGAAAGGAGCTTCTTCCTTATTCCAGGCACTATTTTAGGATCTGGGAATGTAGTGATGAATTAGACAGTCAAATCTCTCTGCCTTCAGGGAGCAGGTTCCACCTGTGGAGACAGATAATAAACAGATAAATTGAGTAGATTGGGCAGTGTGGTAGTGAGTGTAGGCGCTGAGGAGAAACAAATAAAGCAGGAAAGATGGGCAAGGCACATCAGAATAGGGAGTTGGCATTTTAGATAGGGTGGCTGTGGAAGGCTTTGTTGAAAAGATGGCTTTTGAGTGAAGACTGGAGGCAAGTGGGGGAGCTAACAATTGCTGTGCTGCTTATCTGGAGAAAGAACATTCCAGGCAGGTAAAAGTGCAAAGTCCCCAAGGTGAGAGTGTGCCAGAGCATTTGAGGAACAGAAAGGAGAGACCAATGGGAGGTGAGGTCAGAGGGTAAACATTGTCCGAGTGCAGGTGTCTTGATCTGACCCCTGGGCTTCCTCCACAGGTTTAAGTTGTTTTCAGCGCTCAGTGCAATGGATTTACTGGAAAAGGCTATGAAAGTTTCTCTTCTCAGCGGTTACCTGTCAATCAAGGACTATACAAGTGCTAAGGTAGAAGGCAGCCATGATGTTCAGAGTTCAGCTGCTTCATTAGAGGTTGGGGAGGTGCATGCTTAGGCATTTTGTCACAGCTGCTACCTCTTTCTCAGGATATTTCTGCATTTTGCTCATTGGGATTGGGGAGGCAGTGGGAAAGTGGGACATCACTGTCATCAACCTCTTGGGCCAGGTTTCCCACAGTTCACCTCAGTCCTTCTGTTGTCTGGTCTGAGTTTGTACAGTCTCGCAGCATTATGAATATTGTAGAACTCTCAGCCACTATCGAGAGTTACGATTTTAAAGACAGAGTGTTGCTCTCAACTTGTTTCTCTCTCCCCGCTTAGCTTCATTCCAGAAAGTTGAGGGCCAACACAGTTTCAGTTGATTACGTGTTGCGTTTGGTCTGGTCAGTTTGGGTTTTATCGACGTTAGTGCGTGGCCCCTTCGTGGAGCCGTTGGGTCCCACCCCGGCGGCATGACTGGAGCTGCCTTGCTGGCACCCGCAGAGGAAGTGAGAGGCCTCCTCCTGGCGAAATTCCACGTGGGTGGTGTGCCGATCCCGGCTGTCTGCAGTCTATATTTAGCCGTAGCAGAAGCCTCTGTTAGGCTGGCGTGTTTTTCCTTTTGGAATGATTAGTGAATCATACCATACTCTGTACAAAGGAGCTATAAATTGTAAATTGATATGAGGTAATAATTGGAAAAGTGATCAGACTCCATTTTTATTCCCCTCTGGAGAATGCACGTGTGAGGAATCACTAAAGCAGAAGGTGACAGAGGGATTTTTCAGCCCGCTTCCCCGAGTTAGTACTTCTGTCCTGATTAGAGAGAAGAGAAGCCAAATTCGGCAGGAGGCGGCCTGCACACCTAGTACCTGCTTGCCACCTTTTGCTCCAAAAAGCCCTGCCGCAGAGAGTTGCCATGGCAGCAGGAGGCAATTTAATGGCAAAGGCTTGTCTCTGGAGCAGCGTGCCTGGTGTCCCAGCCTTCCTCTCTCTGGCCCTCAACCCAAGGGGCTGGCTCTCCCAGGCTGTCACTGTGCCATGGCCATTTGAAAGCATGTCGCCTAATGCAGTAGAGCTGTAAGATCCTTCAGGTTCTTTCCATCCCCTGCTCCTCTTGGCCTTGGTGCACGGCCTTTGATGTCCCATCCCAGAGTCCACCATATCATATTATTTGCAGCTTTTTTTTTTAAGATTTTATTTACTTTTTAGAGAGAGTGTATAGAAAGGAGAAAGAGAGGGAGAGAAACATTGATGTGTGAGAGAAACATCTATTGGTTGCCTCTCGCGTGCCCCCAGCTGGGGACCTATCCCACAACCCAGGTCATGTGTCCTGACAGGGAATCAAACTTGCAACCTTTTGGTTCGCAGGCCAGCACTCAATCCCCTGAGCCACACCAGCCAGGGCGATTCTATGCCTTTATACATGGCATTTCCTCTGCCTAGGATGCTCCTTTTTCCCCATCTGTCCAGAAAAATTCCTACTCACTTTGAAATGTGGCTTAGGTACTGCCTCCTGCTGTGTAATGCTTCCAGTAACCCCTGTCCTCTGCTGTCTCAGCCTTGCCACACAGCACAGAATTTTGAAGTGACTTTTTGTCTTTTCTTCTCTAGACTGTAAGTTACTTGCATTCAAGAACTGTTTTTATTTTTATTTTTTTAAGATTTTATTTATTATTTTTTAGAGAGGGAAAGGGAGGGAGAGAGAGGGAGAGAAACATTAATGTGCAGTTGCCTCTTGTGCGCCCCCTATTGGGGAATCTGGCATGCAACCCAGGCATGTGCCCTGACTGGGAATCGAACTGGTGACCCTTTGGTTCGCAGCCCACGCTTGTTTTTATTTTTTTAATGAGTTTCACATCCCCAGGGTCTCAGCCAGGAGCGGCCCGCAGTAAAAACTTGGCGATGTTTGTTGAACGGCTGATTGTCATACCATCCTACTTAATCCTTATAATGGAGTATTGCATACCACACAGAGGACAGCACTGTCATGTCCAGGAAGGGCTTCATCTGCTCTGGAGTCCCACAGGATTGACCCAATTTAATCAACTGACTTGCTGGCTCTGTAACTGACTCTCCATTACATTTATTCTCACCTTCGCGTTTAAACTGGGATGGTGGTCGTGGAAAGAGCAGCACTTGGGAGTTAGTCTCCCCAGGGTGCAAGTCAGTTGCCCAATTTGTAAGTCTCAGTTCCCTCTTGTTGAATTAGGATGTGTGAGGACAGTGCCTAAGATGCTTTGTGGCCCAGACTAGATTCTTAATAAATCTTACTTTCTTTGCCTTGCCTTATATTCCATGAAGAAAGTGAAAGCACAATAGGAGTTTAAACTGGTTTCTAGTTTTGAACCTTCTCTTGTGTCTTTATCTTCATCAGATCATTCAATGTTATCTTTTTTCCACTTTTTAAAATTTTATTATTGTACAAGTACAGTTGTCTGCCTTTTCCCCCTCATCTCTCGCCCCCAACCCCAGCCATCCCCACCTCCCTCGCCTAATTCCACCCCCTTGGTTTTGTCCATGTGTCCTTTATAGTTGTTCCTGAAAACCCTTATCTTTTTAAAAAGATTTTATTTATTTATTTTAGAGAAGGAGAAGGGAGGGAGAAAGAGAGGGAAAGAAATATTGATGTGCTGAATCAGCTGCCTCTCACAGGCCCCCAATTGGAGAGCTGGCCCACAACCCAGGCATGTGCTCTGACTGGGAATTGAACTGGTGACCTTTCACTTTGTGGGATGATACCCAACCCACTGAGCTACACCAGGGCCAGTGTTATCTTCTTGCTCAGAGCACAACTTTAAAGGTCACCCCTTTCTGTGCCTCCTGCCCATTTTCCTGAGCTCCTGTGCTTTAGTGCCCTTTCCTTGCCTCATGGCCCTGCTTTCATCTTTGGTTATTTGTCCCCTGGAGTTTGCTGTGTAGATCGACACTGGATTTAGATATCTCTCCTGTCCTGCCTTTTGGGAGATGACTTGTTATTGTTTTTCAAAAATTTGAATTTGAAATGAATTTACCTTTTTCTCCCATTCAATAATTCCCAGAAACTACCTCCACTGTAATATTTTTTCTTTTTTCCACGATTTTTCCTTTTTTGTTTCTTTTTTATTTTGTCTTTTTTTATTATTTTGACTGCAATATATATATTTTCAAGCCTTAACTGTGGTCCTCTATAGTGTTTACTTTACAGTTTAATCTAAGCATTTTTCTTCATTACCCTAATTTTTAAGGTCAAAGCTGGTGGAGGCTGTTTTGCAATTCTCTTTGCAAATGTTCTGGTAACCATGTGATCATGCTGTGTGAATGTTGCATATGCCAATGCCTGCAGGTGTCAACTCGCTTTACTTGGTGGAGTATTTTTCTCTTGTTGCTTCTCTTCTTTAATTCCCACTTTTGGTATTTTATTCATTCCAACTCCTTAAGGATGTGAAACATCAACAAAGTTGTTTTTATTAATAGATCTAGTAAGAGATTAGTGAGGATAGCAATAAAAATTTACTTTTACCTTGGGTTTCTGGGTTCTCTCTGACAGTGGGGCTCCCCCCTGCAAGGACAGGGCATAGGGGCCAAGGCATGTAATCCGAGTTCCTTAAGATGCTTTTTCAGAAGTCATATGCCCTAGCCCTTTCCCAGCTGTTTGCCTCGTGGCATAGTGAAAGTAGGCTGAAAGTTTTAAGAAACCTTTCTAGAATGTTTTATAGCCTCTCACCTGCTGTCTGTCGCCCTCTCAGTTGAAAAACACTCATTTGTAGACTTGTTAGCTATGATAATCTGGTCTGCCAGTGCCATGCTTATTTTAGAATTAGGTATTTGTTTCATTTCAAAAAAAATAATAAAATTGCCACAAATAGTTCACTTCATTTGAAGCGAAAACTGAACCTAAGGATTTATTTGCCTGAGTAAGTGTATTTTCAAATCAAAATGCAAGAAAGTGCAATTTTAATGAATCATAAATTTGTCTGTTTGATGCAAGTGCTTTTCCTACTCTGAAATATTCCGTTAAATACTAATTAGTTAAACTATAACTACTTATGAACATCTTGCCCTAGATTGGATAAACTTCATAACACTGGAAACAGTATGCAAAGTTAATACAGAACAGTTAAGATTATTGTGTTTGCAGGAAATAATTTGAGAATCGAGCAGATTGGAGACAGAATGAAACTCAGAATCAGAAAGACGCGACTTGAATTCATGCTTTGGCACCTGCTAGCCTTCTTGGGCTGTGTTGTTAATCCCTCGGGGTCTCGGTTTTGTCTTCTGTGGAATGGTGATCGCCTCTCTCTCATAAAGTTGTTGTGAGGTGATCCGATAAACTCGTGAATGTGACAGTTCCCAGCACCCAAACATTCAGTCAGTGTTGATAGAATCTGAATCTAACACCTATAAATCATTTAAAATCTGTGTGGGCGGGTGCACCCATGTGTTGTGTGAATGCGCCTGTGAATACGTGCAACGCGTAAGGAGTTGGGTGATGGTTTTGAGTGTAATGCTTTCTGTCTGTGAGTGTATTTCCTGAGGATACCATTTAAAATGATTTTTTTAGTTCTGTTGAAGTAGATTCTCACAAACCACAAACAGGCAAAAGCAGGAGCAGTGTCAGTTTTACAGTGTTGCAGCCCTTGCAAAATTCTCCTCTCCTGCTGAGTCGTTCTCCTTGTGCTGGCTCAGTTCTGGGGGCATCCTTAGTCCTTGTCCAGGCCGATGACCTGACAGTCCTGCACACTCCTACACAGATTTTTCTTCCAAATGAAAGCTGAATATCAGTATTCAGCCCTGTTTTATGTCCATACCAGAAAGTGTTGAATTTAGTGCCTTACTATCAAATGTAAAGTGTGTGACAGTTAGTTTCCTTAATGGTGTGAATCACTGAATACCTACTGACTGTTAGGTGCTTTCTGTACATTACCAACAACCTGACAAACTATAAAATTGGTGGTATGCAGTTTTGCCTATAAGGAAACTGAGGCTCAGAAGGATACATGTATTTCCCCAGGTCAGAGAACTAGTAAGAAAGAGAACCAGAAAGCAAGTTCAGATGGGTCTGACCCCAGTGAGGTCTGAGGCTGCTGCTGCCCAGTCACTAGGACAAATCAGAGAAGTTGGAAATGTAGTGAGGGCACTTTGGGCCTTGGTTTGGGCAGAGCCTGCAGGACCGTCAGACAAAGGATTTGTTCTCAGTGAAAGGCACTGTTTCTGTTCCACTTGCAGGGTCCTGGCAGCCTCTGGCTTCCTCTTTGCCTCAAACCTGCTATTCTGCTGCCATGTGGCTTTTCCAGCTATTTCTCAAGGCATTGCTCATCACTTACAACTGTGCACTTAACTTCTCTTCCTCACCCCAGTTCCACTGCCCCTGCCTACCTTCCCCTGCAGAAATATAAAATGGGGTTGTCGTGAGGATAAATGTGTAAATGTATATAAAGGATTTAATACAGTTTCTGGTACATAGTAAGTACTCCATAAATGTTGGCTACCATTATCATTACTATTTTTATTGTTAATGGTGTTATTATTATTGGTGGTGGTGGTATATGATTCAAAAGTTTTATGACACCTTCATCAAGGATCTGAGTGTTCCCTGGCCAGGGGCTGGATTTGTTTGGTTTCGCACGGGGTCCCAGGCGTGGCCACGCTCAGTAAGACGGACAGGACAGATGGAGGGACAGTTAGTAAGGGAGCGATTTCCCACACACAGGTTGACAGAGTTTTCTCTGTGCGCCAGCTCCCAGTCATCAGCCACGGAAGCAGACTGGGAATCCCACTCCAGAACACGTCTTTCTGCCTGACTTCTGTCCTTTCCTTTGATCTATGCAGACATGACTGGTATTGGAGTCTCTAACAGGGTTACAAAAAAATTTGTTTTTTAGTTTGGTGGTCGGTAGCTTACACTTGCGCTTCACCCCAAGTCCCTGGACCCCTGCTCCACCAAAGTGTGTGGTGTTAAGTGTTATTCCACCTGCAAAGGCCTCTCTAGCCTACCCTCCCCCCCCCAACACACACACTGTTATCTTCTATTTAACTCTGTCCGGTATCCCTTTATATTGTTGGTCCCTGCACATGTATTGACTTTATATTTTTTAATTAAATTTATTGGGGTGACACTGGTTAAATAAAATTATGTAGGTTTCAATTGACTTTATATCAATATTTCTGCTTTTCAGTTTTCTCACCTAATTCTTATATTTTGCTATGTTTTCTCATTTGAACTATAGTTTGCATAGCAACAGAGTTTAACAGTGTGGGAAAGGTTTGCATAACAACAGAGTTTAATAGTGTGGGAAAGGCTGTTGGCAGATGAGAGATTCCATGGACCCAGTAGACTTGAATCCAGGGTTGGGGTTCTTTAACTGTTATCTTGCATTACTATTTGTACTTCCTCCCTTAATCAATATTAGACTTTGCCAATCTCAGTGAAGAACGTTTGGCTCTTACTTTCTCTTTCAGCAAATGACAACACCTGCAATCTGATATACCTCTTCAACTTCGAAACATTAAAAAACTGTTTTAATGTAATTTCTGCTTAATCTTGCCTTTTCTAAAATATAAATGTACAGTACACAAAAGGAATAATTTCTGATTTGGGGATTATTTTGTTTATATGAAGTGGACCATTTTAATAAATGATATTTATTATAGTTATCAATTCAAAGGTAATTTTCATTTTTTCTAAATGATGAGAATTCTAAAAAATAAAAGAAAATTAAAATTACTTTATTCTAATACCCAGAGATGACTATAGTTAAAATGTTGGTATATTTCCCTCCAGTCTTCATTCAATTTTATTTAATAATGCATTTTTATAATTGTATATTCAATAGCCAAAGTTTTGTATATTCATTTTTATAATTAGGCAGTTTATATAGTTATATATTCATTAACTAAAGTTTGCATATAAACTACAATTTATGTTATAAAGCAGTATTGGGATATTCCAGTAATTTTTTTAATGCAAAAAAATCCTAAAATCAGCCCTGGCTGGTGTAGCTCGGTGGATTGAGCGTGGGCTGGGAACCAGACAGTCCCGGTTCAATTCCCGGTCAAGGGCACATGCCTGGGTTGCGGGCCAGGTCCCCTGTGGGGGCCATGTGAGAGGCAACCATACATTGCTGTTTCTCTCCCTCTCTGTCTCCCTCCCTTCTCCTCTCTCTAAAAATAAATAAATAAAATCTTTTAAAAAAAATCCTAAAATCAATAATTTAAAAAATGCTAAAGTAGATAATTTCTAATTGTAAAAACACATGACAAAAATGTAAATATTATGAAAATAGATAATGAAAACTATGAGTCCTACAGATTATTTACTTCTGCTTTTAACAGTATATTTATGAGAAATTATTCTTTTTAAAATTTTTTTAGCCTCACCTGAGAACACTTTTTTCATTGGTTTTAGAGAGAGAGGAAGGGAACAAGAGAAAAAGGAAAGGAAAAGGGGAGAGAGGGAGAGTTGGTTTCAGAGAAACATTGATGTGGGATTCATTGACTGGTTGCCTCTCATTTGTGCCCCTGCTGGGGACTGAACCCTCAACCTAGGTATGTGCCCTGACCAGGAATGAAACCTGCCACCTTTTGGTTTATGGGACAGTGCTCCAACCAACTGAGCCACACGGGCTAGGGCTAAGAAATTATTCTTTAAAAAAAAATTATCTGTGATTATATGTGTGAAATGTTTGCACATCTATGATTAAATTTGTGAAGGAGTATGGAATAGATGTTCTTTGCTTATATGCAGCGAACCAGAATGTGTTCTGCAAAATAGCATCTCAATACTTTTCTCCATGCTTTAGGTATGTGTTCTTTTTGGATCCATGCAATCTGGACTTGATAAACCGGAAGATCAAGTCTGAAGCACTGTGTGTAGCAGCATGTCCAAGACAAGAACTGAAAACCCTGAGTGATGTTCAGAAGTTTGCAGAGATTAATGGTGAGATTTGAGGCCGTTTGAGTAGTGCTCCAGACACTGTCTCACTATGAAATTTCATGTGGTTGCATTCCAGTACAAGTTTGACCTGGTGTTAAAAAAAATCATCAAAGAACCTTAGAAAGAAAACGAAACCTGAAAGTACTTTTGTACTTCCTTGATAAAAAAGTTATAGTCACCTAGGGTGCTTGTTAAAACTCCGCCCTCTGGGCCCCACCCAGGGAAATTCTGACTAAGTAGGTCTTTGGACTCTGGAAATTTGTATTTTTAACAAATGTCTCAGGTGATTTTTATGTATCCTGTTTGAGTATTTGGGAATTACTAGATGACTCCAGGTAAAATTTGGGCGGGGGTTGTTTCTGAAAAGTATTTCAATTAGCATATTTATTATTACCCCTGAATAACAATGTAATATATGTCTTTTATAGGAAATTTGAAAAGTTCACCAAAAAATGAAGTAAAAACCAAAGTTTCACCATTTTTCAGTGTGTTGATGTATATAATTTTGTTTTGCCTTTTTAATTTAACATTATATCTTAACCATTTTTCTAAAAAATGAAGTCTTGAAAAACTTTGAGGTTAAACATATGGAATTTGCTGAGAAAACCAGCAGTCAATTTCCTGAACTGAACCCTTGGGTTTCTAACGTCCAGGTGCTATCCTCAGCTCCATATGACCTGCCTAAGTCCTCTTCCGAGAATGTTTCAAACCTCTTTTTGCAGAGGGCCACACATTGGTAGCCCCCAAAGCCTGTGTTTTTGAACTTCGCGAGGTTTTATGTTTGTATTTTGTGTGTAGGAACCCTCCGAGCTGCCTCAGCCCTGCCCGAGTGCAGGCGAGCGTTCGTTTCTTTGAACAGGGTTGACTCAGCTCTAACTTCTCGCTGGGTGGAGCAGCAGCTTTGGGACCTGGCTATGCACGCACTAGTGTGGCTCCAAAGTCTTTCTGTCACGGTGCTAGCCTCTGAGGGCAGAAACACTACAGACTGGAGGTATTCCTGTCCACACCTGAATGATGGTGGGAAGAGCATGGGGTTTAGTTGGATCTGGATTCTAATTCTGCTTCTGCCACTGACTGGCTCTGCCATGAAGAACAGAAAGTGTAGCCTCGTCTGATAAAATGTGGATTTAAAATAATTCCCCTGTCCTAGAGTGTTGTAAGGATTAAATGAGATGATGCGTGAAGAGTACTGAGCACTTGTGGGCACTGAATAAAGAGGTATCGACTACTCTTTAAGATCTCATTTTCTATTCCCCGCATGATATCCTTAGATGTGGTGATGTGCTGAGTCGGGTATCAGAACTGTCAGCCTTGTGTTATTAGGATTCTTAGAGCGGGACGAGTTACTCGTTAAGGGTTTTTCTAAAACTGTAGACAGCATAAGCACATACGGTGTACTCCAGAGGCAGTGTCATTGAGAAGGTAGGAGTATGAGCTCTAGAGCTAGATTATCTGGGTTCACACACTGGTCCTTTCACTTAGTAGCTGTGAGACTCTGGACAAGTTACTTGATCACTCCATGCCTGTTTCTCCATCTATGAAATAGGGATAATGTATGCATCAAAACTACCTCAAAGCATTGTTATAGGGCGTGAATACAGGAAAAATGATTTGAACAGTGTCTGGCAAATAGTACGTTGCTAAAAAAAAAGTGTTGGCTACTGCTGTTAAAATATTTTTATTATTCTACCAGTGGAATGTAATGGTCTTCCTGTCTCCAGTCTCTCTTTACTTCTAGCTCTCTTATATACTGTTACCACATTAATATTCCTAGAGCTTCAATCATGTTAATCCTTTGCTCAGAAATCAGTGGTAAAAATAATAAAATGATAATGTATATGTCTTATTCTGACATTTAAAGCTATGATCTAGTGTTGAACTATCTTCTAACACAGGGGTCCCCAACCCTTGGACCACAGCAGAAGGTGAGTGGCAGACAAGCAAGCAGTGCTTCATCTGTATTTACAGCCACTCCCCATCACTCACATTCCCACCTGAGCAGCTTCAGGGCACAGCTGTACACACAGCGGCGTGGCTCCTGTCAGACCAGCAGGGGCACTAGGTTCTCACAGGAACATGAACCCTACTGTGAACTGCGCATGTGAGGGATCTAGGTTGCACGCTCCTTCTGAGCATCTTATGCCTGATGATCTGAGGTGGAGCCGAGGCAGTGATGCTAGCCCTGGGGAGTGGCTGCAAATACAGATTATAATGAGCAGAGAGGTTTCACTGCACAGAGACCATAATAAATCAATTGCTTGCAGATTCATATCAAAACCCTATTAGTGAGTGGCAAGTGACAACTCACCTGCATCTGGTGGCAGGCTATCATGCCATCCCCCTTCACCCTGCCTGGGTCTGTGGAGAAAATTGTCTTTCATGAAACCAGTCCCTGGTGCCAAAAAGGTTGAGGACTGCTGTTCTAACATGTTCCCTTGAACCTACTGGATATGAGTCTTGGACCCTGAACCTGGCATGTCATCTGGAAGGCCAAAAGGGAGCTAGTTCCTTGTTGGCTGTATTTCTTGCTGTGCTGGTCCTTAGGGAAGAAATGCCCTTGTTTCTCTCCAGCATCCTTCTGAGCAATATGATACTGAGTGTGGCCTAGTAAGGTCCTGTTAAGAAGACCCTCCTGGTGAGTCTTGCAGCTTTGTATTTCCCACAGTGTCTTGCACAAAGCAGGTGTTCACATATATTAATGAATAAACATTATTCAGAAAACAGACTTCTTAAATTGGTAACTAGCAAAAAAGTCACCTTCAACCTTTTGAGGCAGCTGTTTGCAAACAGTTTAGGCATTGAAAAAATAATAATAATGGCAACATCAAGATGCCCAGCAATGGAAGATAGAGAAGATAATAATTTTTAAAAGCAAATAGGAAAACTATGAAATTATAATAGAGAGGAAGCCCCTGGTGTCCACATTTTGTTACAGCTATACTTCTACTAGAAGAGACAATAGGCCCTTTGACCTCACATATATCGACCTCAGTCATTAATTTCAGAGAGAAATATCTTTAAGAGATCATTTAGGTTTAAGTGAGAAATTTCCAAATCTGTTAAGAGTGAATTGTTAAAAGTTCACAAAAGAGCCCAAAATGCATGAGCAAACTATAATGCTCTTAGAAGGAAACATAGAAGAAAGCTTCATGACATTGGATTTGGCAATAGTTTCTTCAATGTGAACCAAAAGCACAGGCAAAAGAAAAAATAGATAAATTGGACATCAAAATGCAAAACTCTGTGCATCAAAGGGCACAACAGAGTGAAAAGGCAACCCATGGGAGTGGAGAAAATATTTGCAAATCTTGTAGAGGGTCATGTCCAGGTAAGGAGTTAATACCCAGATTATATAAAGAACCCCTACAACTCACCTCCAGCAACAAAAACAGCCTAATTAAAACATGGACCATGACTTGAACAGACATTTCTCCAAAGAAGATATACAAATGATTAATAACAAAGACATTAAAAGATGCTGAACATCACTAACCATAAGGGAAATGCAAATTAAAACCGTAGTGAGAGACTACCTCACACCCAATAGGTTGGCTACTGTCAGAAACAAAACAAAACAAAAACACCCCACAGAACAGAAAATAATGAATGTTGCTCAGGATACAAAGAAGTTGGAATACTGTTGGTAAGCATGTGAAACGATGCATCCATTATGGAAAACAGTATGAAGTTCCTGAAAAAATTAAAAGTAGAATTACCATAGAAGATTGTTAGGACAATAAAAATGCCCTAGAAATGGATACATGGAATTATAAATTTGGCCATGTAGCCATCCTTAAATGGATCCAGCCCCCAAAATGTACAACACCAAGAGTGAAACCTAATGTAAACTACAAGCAGGGACCCCAGAATTTATTTATGAAAAAACTGTGTACTTATTCTTACATGTTTTAAACTCCAGTCACCTTCAAAGTACTCTCCATTTGATGCAATACACCTATTGAGACATTTTTTCTGCTGCTCAAAACAGTTTTGAACTCTTTGATTTTGATTCCTTTGAGTGCTTCTGCTGGTTTTTTTTCTAATATTTTATTTATTTATTTTTAGAGAGGGGAAGGGAAGGAGAAAGAGAGGGAGAGAAACATCAATGTGTGGTTGCCTCTCGCACGCCCCCCAGTGGAGACCCAGCCTGCAACCCAGGCATGTGCCCTACACTGGGAATCGAACTGGCAACCCTTTGATTTGCAGGCTGGTACTCAATCCATTGAGCCACGCCAGTCAAGGCTGCTGTTTTTTGTTTCACCTCTTCCACATCAGCAAAACATTTATCTTGGAGGACTTTTTTCATCTGGGGAAACAAAAGAAAGTCACTTGGGGTGAGATTGGGTGAATAGGGAGGTTAGGGCATGAGGGTTATACCACTTTTGGTCAAAAACTTGAGCACTCAGTGTGGTGTGGGCAGGTGCGCTCCTAAATCACTCATCATGAAATGGGCAGAAGCATTGTCCGAAGACTTTTCAAAAAAATTCACTGAAGCCAAACACAGCCTCTCACAACAACCCAGCTGCTGCACTGATACAGATGGGTTCCTGGAACACTCACCAAGCAGGGGAATCCTGTACTACACGGGGCCCGCCCTCGGAAGATAATTCTGGTTTTTTTTGGGTCCCCCCCATATAGACTTTATGATGTGTCATTGTGGGTTCATCATTTGTATCAAGTGTTCCACTGTGGCGGGGGAGTTGATAATGGATGAGGCCATACATGTGGGGGGCAGGAAGTATATGGAAATATCTCTGTTCCTTCCTCTCAGTTTTGCTGTGAACCTAAAACTGGCCTAAAAAATAAAATTCTTTAAAACATTAGATTACTGTATGATCCAGAAATCTTGTGTTTAGGTATATATCTGAAAGAATTAACAACGGGATTTCAAAGATTATTTGCAGACTTATGTTTACTGCAACACGATTCTGCCAAGAGGTAGAAGCAATCTAAATGTCCATTGATGAATGAATGAAGAAAACGTGGTGCATATGTACAGCGGAATGTTAGTCAGCCTTAGAAAACAGGGAAATCTTGTTCCACACTACAACATGGATGAACATAAGGCCAGTGTGCTAGGTAAAATAATCCAGTCCCCAAAAAGACAAAAATTGCGTGATTCCACTTACATAGGTATCTGATGTGGTCAGACTCTTGGCAGGTGGAAGGGTGGTTGCCGGGGCTGAGGCAGTAGAGAAACAGGGAGGTGGTATTCAGTGGAAATAGAGTTTCGGTTTTACAAAGTGAAAAATCCTAGAGATCCGTTGCACAACTATGTGCAGATAATTAACACTACTATACTATAGACTTAAAAAATGGTTAAGATGATACATTTTGTCGTTTTCACCCCAATTTTTTTTGACAAAAGGGGGAAATTGTGACATATGTTACAATATAAATGAGCCTTGAAGATGCTACGTGAGGTGACATAAGCCAGTTACAAAAGGCGCCCGAGCCCCCTTACGTGAGGTGCTTAGAATCATCAAACTTACATACACAGAAGGTAGAATGGCAGCTGCTGGGGCTGTGGGAGAGAAGAAGGAGAAGCTGCGTTATTCATAAAGAGTTTCAGTTTTGCCAGAAATGAAGAAGTTTGGAGGTGGGCGGTGGTGACGGTCGCACAACAGGGCAAATGCACATAGTGCTGCTGAGCGGCACACTTACACCTGGGTAAGATGCTACATTTTTATCATGTGCCTTCTGCCACAATGAAATGTTCGGGAAAGAGAACACATGATAGTAAATTTTTAAATGCTAATTTTAAAGCTTATTTTAAAATGCAAGGTAAAATAACATCTTTCTTACCAGAATGAAAAGATAAGTCCTTTTCAAAGAAGTATAAGTTTCCATGACAACATCCGAGAGTATTTTTTAGCACTTACAAGCATTTATTCATATGAACTTCTATTACCTTTACAAATTATTTAAAATTTGTATAAAGGAAAGCTATTGGTTCCTGTAAGAAGTGCATTTGTTGGGCAAATAAAATAGTTCTCAATTCTTTGTTTCTTTTAGACAAGAAAGAGTAATTGGTTTTTTGGACACTTAAGCTTGAGGACCACTCTGTCAAGTGTGTGTGATTAGAACAGAACGCTGGCAGGAAATAGCTGGAGGTTAGATTGGTTATGTAGAGGTGCTGCGTGTTGCCCAGAGCTTGGGAAGACAAGCAGAAGTTAGAGGAATATAAAAGTGTAAGTTCTTCTACATGAGTTGTGTCAACAAATGTGCATTTTATTATTGTGGGTCATAGTTTATATGTGATACAACTCATAATATATGATGCTAGGGAATAAGACAGTTTCAAAGTTGCTTTAAAAAAATTAAAGTTGCCAAAACCACAAGGACTCAGTATTAAACTTTGTTTATCATTTTCCTGCAGTAATGCATGAGTTTCCTGGGAGCTAGGTCATACTGTATTCATCTCAGAATATCCCAGCCTTAATATAGGACTTCACTTAGTAGCTATTCATAAATGTTTTCCAAGTGAATGATGGACTGAATTTCCCTCTTCATAGCCATTGCCACTAAGTAATTTCCCATTCTCTCAACGTACTATGTCCTTTGCTCAGTTCTGTATCCAAGTTGTTACCAGCAGGTAAATTGTTTAGCTTCAATGTAACCAGAATTGCTGTGAAATCAGTTCTTTTTATTCATCTCTTAAATAATTCATCTTACTTATTCATTCGTCTGTCTTGCACATACTCTCCAAGTGATTATTCATGCCGCTTCTTTTAAGCCCTCTTGCCCTTCCCCTTCCCTAACTTTACATTCTGCCCCGCAGAGAAACTGAGATTGGCTGGCGCGAGCTCCCATCTGAGTTCTTATTTTCAGCAGAGCATGAATTCCATCAACTTTCCTTCCCTCCTCTTTCTGTTAAACTGATTTCTGTCCTCTTGATTATCATTATTTTTTAAAACTGAAATAATGTGTGCATTGTAGGAGGGGAAATTATCCTTCTCTCTCCGTTGCTAACTTTAGTTTTCCATGAGATTTTCATCTCAACCCAGCCAGCCCATGACAGGTGGCGGAGAGAGGGGAAGAGAGTGTGGGCTCAGACAGTTCTCCCCTCCTTTCTCCCTTCTCTGACGCTGGCCTGACCACCACCTCTGGCCAATAGACCACCCTTCACTCGACTCCACTGCCCCATTATTGAGCATGGGCATCCAGCTCTGAGCAGATAAATCATACTTAAGACCAGTGTTTTCTTTCAGCATATCATTTATTGGCACCTGCTTTGTGCCATGCACTGTGCCAGATGCTTTGCCTGTTTTTTTTATTCTTTCCACTTGCCATCTAAATTCTAAACAGCAGCTTAGAAATGAAAATAACCTGTGATTAAGTTGGGGACATAAGCATGTTCTCAGTGGCTGCTAATACTTTACATGGAATTCCTTATGACCTTTTGCATTATTTTGCAGTATTTGCACTATCAAACTATTTTATAATGTATATTTTGTTTTTGTAACATAGTAAACCAGCAGAAATTTTATTTTCCTTTTGTTTTGCCCCATTGGTAGCTTGTAAAAAAAGCACTCCCATTTAGCAGTGCTTCTTCGATGTACTGTGGTATGTATAAATTTTGAGAACTTTGTGACTTTCCACTTAGACCGTGCTCACATTCTGAATTAGCCATGCAGCTTGGTGCTTCCTCAGTGATCATTATTTTGCTGAAACCTTGACAGATTATACGATCTGTTTAGATAAAATCTGTGAATATTAAGACTTTTGATTATCATTATCTAGTCAGTAACAATATAACTTAAACCACAGAGTCATTATGGATTTTTTTGATGCAGTGAATCAAAAGATTGTACTTGATATCATTTATAATGAATGAAATGATAAACACTAGCACCTGATTTGATTGCCTCCAAGTCAGAGATCCGCACGGGAAACTCAAGTGATAAAAAGTGGGAAAGATTCTTACATTTGGTAATGCAAGTGAAACTAATTCCTCATTCTACAGATAATTAGCACTTATTATGTGTCAAAGACACAGAGACAAGGTGCAGTCCTCATGTTTAAGGAGCTTGCGATATAGTAGACAGACTTCCCTCTGTCCTCCACGATACGCAGTAGAAGTCTTGCACAGAGATGCCCGAAGTTAATTCACTCAGCAGATAGTTACTGTGTGCCTGCTGTGTGCCAGTAGTGGTTGACATGATGTCACACCCTCAGCTGGTTAAAGGGTGCTTCTTGAGAATTGCAAAGATGTCCATCCTTTTCCTTAGTAACTCCAAATTGAAATTGGAAATTGCCTTGCATTTTTCCAGCACGTAAATATACAACGCTTTCTTAATTAGAGGAAGGAATTAAATTCATTGGACTTCACATGGCAATGCAATTTGTTTTCCATAAGGAAAATTGTTCTCCATTGACAGGTTTCATATTTTTTATTAACTAGAGTTTTCTAAATCATGTTGTTTAAGGAAACTTTTTTTTTTTTTAAGATTTTTATTTTTTTTTTTAATTTATTTTTTAGAGAGAGGGGAAGGGAGGGAGACAGAGAGGGAGAGAAACATCAATGTGTGGTTGCCTCTCACATGGCCCTCATGGGGACCTGGCCCGCAACCCAGGCATGTGCCCTGACTGGGAATCGAACTGGGACCGCTTGGTTCCCAGCCCACGCTCAATCCACTGAGCTACACCAGCCAGGGCTGCTTAAGGAAACTTTTGATGTTAATTTTAGTGTATCTTACAAATATTACAGTAATATTAAATCAAACAAAATTTTAAAGCAAGAATTAGCCTCTAACTTAACCAACTTTTTGTTTTATACCTTTGTTTCAAATAATTTGGTGTTTTAGACCAGTGGTTCACAAGCGAGGGTCATTTGGCAATGTTAGGAGACATTTTCAATTGTCACCACTGACTGAGGACTTAGGGGGTGGCTCTGGCATCGAGTGGGTAGAGACCAGGGATGCTAACATCCCTGCGTTGCACTGGACGTCCCCCATTACAAAGAATTGCCAAGATCGAGAATCTTAGATAGTGTACTTTGTAGTGCATAGTGAAAAGCATACGAACATTATACATATAACATGTAAGACTAAAATATGAGATTAAAATAGGTATTTTTCCTTTTTTATTTTTCTTTAATTTTTATTAAACGTGTTGGGGTGTCCTTGGTTAATAGGCTCACATAGGTTTCAAGTGTACGTTTCTGCGATACTAGATCTGTATATTGCACTGTGTGTTCTCCACCTACAGCCAAACCGTCTTCCGTCACCATGCATTAGGCTTGAGTACTGCCTATGTGCCTAGGATATCGGTTCCAGATATTTTGAAGCATGAGGCCCCAGTCCTTAAAGATATCACATAGTAAAATTAGAGATGATACGTACTCTCATCAATCAAAAAGTTACAAAATAGCATGTTAACTCTATCGTGGAGCTAAACACTATATATCCTTGTTTGGGTGAGTCAGAGAAGGCTTGACAGAGGAGGTGAAGCTTGAGTAGCTCATAGAAGCTCTTGTCAAACTCGAGCACTCACTCAGGTCCAGTTAGGAAAGGACAGCCCGTGCAGAGGCAACAGCATGTGAGCTTATTAAACTGGCAGCTTATTAAACTGTCGCCACTGTAAGTAGTTAATTATGTTAAGATAAGGCTGGAGTTTTAGGTAGAGGCCTGATATAGGTGGGCTTTGAAGCCAAGGAGTTCGGGATTTATCCTGAAGACAGGGATGTAATACAACTAATGCCCGTTCTACAAAGTCCTGAAGAGAGGTTGTGTGCAGGATGGAGATGGGAAGCCCATGGGGAGAGGAGCGTATCTGACTCAGTAAGAGATCAGGAAGGTCTCAGACAGCATAGAAAGGTCTGATTGTCAGGACTTGCTCTCATGAATATCTTGAATGGTATGGGAGGACAGCAGATGAAAAAGAGAAAGGATGACTTCCACATTTCATCTTAGGGATTTCATGGTCGATGGAGCCAGGATTGAAGCAATATGGGAGGAGGTAGAGCAGATTTGGAGAGAGGGTGATAGAAATGTTTTTGGGATTTTTAAAAAATATGTTCTTTTTGAGGTATCTATGGGACATATATCTTTTTGCCCGGGAGCTTATTGAGTACTTGTCTGATTGTGATTATTAGGAATGACACAGAAGGAACATTGTGGCCTGGAAGTAAAGAATTCTATTTCTGAGTTTTCCAGTGAATGCTCATAAGGCCTCGAAAGAGTTACTATTGTTTTCATCTGTAATGTTTAGAGTGTGGTGATGGAAATATACCTCTTACAGGAGTGATAAGTGATATTGAGCTGAGGAATAAATAATTGAATATTATAAAGCATTGAAAAAATTGTAGTAGTTAAACACTCTGGGGGCTATACAACCTTTTACTGAGACAGATGTTTCTATACCAAAGTTAGATTCCTAAGATCATTCATTTTGATGGCCTTTAAATAACATTGGCTGAGTTCTCTAGTATGGTTTAGATAAGCTTTTTGCTTTCTGTTTTAGATTTTTCATTACTCAAGTATGTTTTTTTTTTTCCTGATTTTGCATTAGAAGAAAAATTTTGTCTTACTGCTTATGGCCAAACCTCTTGTGCTAATATTGTTTATACTTCCCCTATTAAAAAAATAAGATAGATACTACCTTAAAAATGTTCACCGAACATGCATTAGCTAATAAACATGAAAAGAAAACCAATTGTAAAATGTTTGCCTGACAGGGCTGTTTTAATGTTCTTCACTGAGGCTTCTCTGTCCATCAACCCTTTGAGCAGGAAGCAGTATAAGGTTGCTTATAATTGTTATGACGAACACATTGTAAAGATCTTTTTCCTTTAATCCATTTAGTACAGGATCTATTTAGTACTGGCCAGTGTCCCAGAATACCATCAGAGATAAGGCATTATCCTAGGAAAGCATTTATAGAATTGAACTCTGTTGCACCTGCTGACCTCCTTTTTTAAATGAAGAAAGGGTGGGGATGGAGATTATGCTCACTGAATTCAGATGGAGCAGGGTGTTTGACAGCTGAAACAGTGTTTTAGTTAGGGTCTTTTATATTGAGCAAATTGATTCCATCTTGGACTCTGAAAGAAATAAGGTGACAGTTCAGATCAGGAAGTTGATGACCGCATTGGGTGCTTTGCAGTTATTGGCAGAGTTGCTATTTTTTATCATGTGCAGTTCTATGATAGGATGGCCAGCTATTTCAGGGATTAATCTGAAAGTTTGCCTGCCATTGCTGTATGTGGAATCAAGTGGCATTATCTTCACACATGAAAGGCTACTTTCAGAAGAGTTAGAGTTTTAATATTTTGATAACTTAAAAAAAGTCTTTCAGTGGAAAAGAACACTCAAAAACAATTTCAAAAACTTAGTTTCCTATTGAGTGTGTCTGAAGAAGTTGAAGAAATTTGAAGAACAGTGTCATATAACTTTCAAGTCTCTCTTTAAAAACATTTTACACTGTTAAGTTCCTTGCATTATCTTTATATAAAATAGATGCTACATGTGTTTACGTAAGTATGCTATTACAGCCCACATATTTAAACTCTTGACAAGCTCGTTGCTGGTTTGGGAGCAGCATTCCTGAAGTAAGTGAAGGCTTTGTGGCTTTCTAAAATTTTCTTTGATCCATAGGACAAGATATGAATGAAATAAAATCGCTTCTAATGGTGTTGTCCCAACAGATCTTTTTTTCTATATTCCGTTCTGATTTCTTCTCACATCCTCATGTGACATTTCTAGAATTATTTCAGTGTAAAAATCTGCCATTTTCATTTCACATTATATTTTAAACTTTTGCTGTGGTGGTACATTATAAAAGTTCATTATTTATGTAATACAAATGGGAAGCTATCCTATCTGTATTTAATAGTAAAGTATTTGACCAAGTTAGTAAGCTGGTAGGAATGTCAATTAATAAAATATAAGCAATTTACCTGATATAAAGCTGTGGACCCTTGGCAAAATTAGATTATAGACTAGATTGCCTCAGTTAACACTATCTATCGTACAAAATTAACAAGTCAGTAAAATAAGATTTATCAACAACTTGGTGGACTGTATTCAGCTGAATTTATTTATTGTCTAGATACATATTAGCTATATAGTTAGAGAACAGATAGCTGCATGACCAATCTAGGACTGAATTTAAGCTGTTTTAAACTATCTGAAAACTGAGGATCCTTTTATCAGTTCAGCAGTTTTATCAATTTGTTCAGTTTATTTAGTTAGCATTTCCTGCCTTATAAATAAGAAAAAAGTAATATCTGAATGCACGTGTGCTATATGCAATAACTTTAAATATTCAGTCATAAGGAGCATAGAAAAGAGAGGTTGTACATGTACCTGAGTCTGCATTTTGTGGTCTCAGAGATCTAGAGTGTAAGCCCACCTCCACTGCTGGGAGCTCACTTACTTACCTCTTAGCCTCTATTTCCTTCTCTATAAGTGGGTTTAATCATACATACCTGCATTAGAGAGTTTTAGTAAAAGATATAATTAGTATTTATGGGATGAGAGGTAGAGACTTACCCTACCAGTAACTTCCTAAAAGTTCCCAGCATAATGGGAGGAGGGGACAGACCAGCTTGGGAATGGGCTGCTCGGCCTAATTCTCAGAAGTCGTAGTGCTGGCAAAAACTCTTGGTTTCTTCAACAGGAGAATTTGATCATGTTTCTTTTTCTTCTGTTTGGTTGTTTAGAGACATTCCTGGATGCAGTTTGGTCAGTTGTAATTAAAGTTGATTCTTTAAAATACGCACACTCACACACAGCCTGATATATGACAGACAGTCCCTTAATAAAGGTAGTTCTAGTACTTATTACCCTTAATATTATTAATTAAAATTTGTACGTAAGTGACTGCAGAAGAAATATTTTAAATGATGGAGGACTGGCACCATAGACCAAATCAGGTTCTTATTAATCCTATAATGTTCTGTAATGTTTAAACGTTGCATGTGCTGAGTTAATATTCACATACAAAATAAAATTAAAGGGCATTAACAAGAGAATTTATTCACACTCTGCTAGCTAATGTATAACTTTTCTTTCAACAGGCTCAGCACTATGTCGCTACAACCTAAAGATTTCTGAATATACATCTTCAAAAGCTTCTTCTCTTTGCCCCAAACTACCAGTTCCAGCGAGGTAAATTTTATTATATCTTGTTAACTTGTGATTTTGTTTTTGTAGGTAGATTTTAAACTGTATATGTTATTCTGAGAAAAGAGTCACTTGATGTTACCAGTTGCCTAAGTCCAGTAGTTTCACATCAAAATTTTTAAAGGAATGGTAGAAATGATAACATGTTATTTATATCTTAGAAAAAAAAAACACAGGCAAACAACTTTTCTCGTTATCCTCTTTTTTAAATTTCTTTTGGGGGCTCACTATTTTTTTAAGTGACATAATTTTTACATGTACAAAACTGCTGAGTCATCATAAAATCTACAATGAACTTACAAGCCAAGTCTCACAGTCTTTCAAGATTCTTAGAAGTTGATCCCAGTAATACTAATGGGGATTTTTTTAAATTTACATGGCAACTTTAAAAAATATGCCAGTGATTATTCTCTGAGTTTATTGTAGGCTATATCCTTTAGGTCCGTTCTCTGTAGTAGGTTGTTTGCATATCTTACCCAAGGTCTTATTCAACAAACATTTATTACGAAGTACCTACGGCATGTAATGGATGCAAGAATGAGGAAAAATCTCACAGTAGTTACAAGTAAAGCAAATTTTAAAATTATAAATAGATCTTTAAGAAAGGAAATAAATTTTCAAGCACTGTCAATATATCCTCAGACTTAGGTTTGTAGGATTTGGAGCGTGTCTAATCTCAAGAACCTTCGCAGGTACTCTAACCCATGTATGACGTGAGTCAGCGTCTCCGGGAATACTGACTTGAACTACTTTTATTGCATCTCAGGATATTATAGAAAGCTGTTGGTCAACATTTTGAGACTCATGTCTACTTTCCTTTGGATTACTTATGGGTGTAACTTGTTCTTTATTAACTTGCATTTGAAATTTTCTGTTGAAAAGTAGAAAAAGGATATAGCCGTTAAATTGGTTTCAGCTTTTCGTCTTGTCAAGTTGCTATTGGTGTTAAAATGTAAAGCCTTTGGACATAAAAATAAAGGAAGTACTTTAAATGATACTAAGTAAAAGGGATCTACAAATTATGGGCTGAGACTGATAGGTAAGGAGACTCCATTTGTGAAAATTGAGAATGTTAGGGAGGCCATGACAGTTAAGAAAAAGAGGTCGTTTGAATAGAGTTGCTGGAGAGAATTTGTCAATGTAAAAAGAGGAAAAGCTATGTCCTACTGAATTGCTAAAGTCTGTTTTAAATGCATGCAGTCACTATTTTAAGGCATAAATGTATTATAAAAGCATAACCAGAAAGCTTTGGGAAGGAGGTTGCTTTGCTCCTGTGTAACGTGGGCGGGAGTCCACGGGTGTGGGGCGACTCATCCTCCAGACCGCCCTCCACCTCTCCCCTCTGATTCTGCCTTGTTGAGAACTGCCTGTTCCTGGTTATTTGGGATGTTTTAGTCTTGGCTGCACATACATGCACATCTCACATACAGCATCCTAAGAGCACTCGCCAAAAGACAAAGCATAGCATTAGGGGCCTGGGGTGTAGAGATGGACAGACTAGGCTTCTAACAAGGTTATCCACTAATGTGTCAGTAATCCAAGATGCAATGACAAACCTATACCATCTGAAAACTGAGTATATACAATCTTTATACCTTAAAGATCCTTACAACCTAAGTGTCTTACCACTTTTGTCTCAACTCAGCTTGTTGGAAAATAAAGAAGAAATAGTTGATAGGAGGAAGGCAGATTAGGACCCTGTAAATAGAATCATTTAGTATTTGGCAAGCAAAATGAAAGGAGCAGAAATCAGAATAAATGTGTTCTAATAAAAAACTTGGGAGGATGCAGATAACTGTAATCGAACAACAATAAAGTAATTACTTAAAAAAATAAAAAATAAATTAAAAAAACTTGGGACACTACCTTGTTTCATATTAGCATTAGACACCAAATCTAAAATGATGACTAAAATCTAGTATGTCCCTAAGAAACTCTGTCCTTAAAAAAATTAGGGGCTATTTTTGTATGTGACTTTTTTTTTAACGTGTCCAAAGACCAGCACTAGGCAAATTTGTGACGCAGGCAAATGGCCCTCAGCATCTTTCATGTCTCTTTTGCTGTCCTCCTAGGAGCACCCTAGTGGGACAGAAAGAGCTGAGCTCTGAGCCCAGATAGGCCTGGATGTGAGTTCTGTGTCACCACTTTCTATTTGTCAGCTCGAGCGACTCTCTTAATCTCTCTGTAAACTAAGTTCCCTCATATACGAAATGGGAATTTGCTACTTCTGTCATGGAATTGTAAGAGTTGAATGAGGTAATACGTGTTACACATCCATTATTGTGCTTGGTTTTGACTTGAGAGTATTATTCCTTTCAATCTCGAGCCTCCCTTACCCCCTTACCCCCACCTTGCTGAGCAGCCAGGCACCTTCTGCAGCTGAAGGCACCGCCTGTTTTAGAGAAAAGCAACTGTAAATTAATTTTCAGTGAAACGCTAGTCCCATGTAATTGTCAAGCAGTTACTATTCCAAAGAGCTTTTGGATTTAAAAATAAATGCCGAGAAAGGGCCATATTCATAACCCAAATTCATAACTCTCTGTTGGTAACAGGCTAAGCGTGGTAGCGATAGAGACTAGCTAGTCTGAGTTCTTACACTGCTTAAAGGTTTAGCTACAGCTAGAGAAAACTGCAGTATTAGAGCTGAATTACATGAATTCAGTTCACTCACCAAACATTGATTATGATATTTCTGGATGTCAGAAAGGATGCTGGGTGTTAGCGAATTAATAATATAATACAGAAAGGAGATACTAACAGCCAAGAAAAAATTGTTCTCTATTTATATTTTTAAATGAAGGATTCAAGGTAAATTAACATTTATAAATCACCTACTGTGTGCCAGCTACCATATTAAGCTTCTCATATGGATTATCTCATTTAGCCCTCACAAAAGCCTATAAGGATATTGTCCCAATTTATAGATGAGGAAATAGAAGGTAAGAGAGAATAAATGAGTTATTCAAGGGCACACAGCTAATTGTTGGGAATCAGAATTTGAATCTAAGTTCTTGTAAAATCTATAATACAGTTTTTTTTTAAGAGAAAGAGTACAGGAATTAAAGAAGAGAAAAAAATAAAATAAAATGTATGAAAACCATTGCATATTACCATTAGATTCTCGACTTCCTTTTTTCTGTGCTATGGAGATATTGCCAGAATCCTCTGTTGTTCTTCTTTCTGAAATAAAACCTTTAATTAGAAATCATGTGTAATTGCTTATTTAGAACCTGCAGAGTTTTTAAAATTGAGTTAACATTGGTTTATAACATTATAAAGTTTCAGGTATGCAGCATTATAATTCAACACCTGTATATACTATATCATGCGCACCACCAAAAGCCTAGTTTCCATCTGTCACTGTGTAACTCACCCCCTTCGCTCATTTCACCCGCCTCCACTGGTCACCACTGACCTGTTGTCTGCCTCTATGAGTTACTGCTCTTGTTTCTTGTTTTAAATAATCTGAACTTTTAAAATAATTATATGAGATGCCAACTCCTATATTCTCTTATGAAGGCATATGGATAAAAGATACTAGGCATTGTTTGTCACCATACTTTGAGAGAGCTCAGTAATTGTGATCGTCTGGATTTAAAGGCAAATGGACAGTATGTTTTCCTATGAGTGGCTAATTTAAAAAAAAATGTCTTTTAAAGACTCACTATGAGTTCATTTTGTTCTTGTTGACTAATGTTTCAACCATGTGAAACAGCATCGGTTCCTGATGGAACATATTGACTTCTTAAAGATTCAGTGTTCTGTGGGCTTCAAAAAGTAGTGACACTTATAAATAGAATTCTTCATATTTGTCCTGTCAATGAAAAAGCACAGGCTGTGTCATGTAGGTTAGCCACTAAAGGAGAACTCTCATATACTAGGCTCTCAGAATGATTATTTTCTGAAAGGTATGTGAAATCAGCTAACTCATCTTAAATTCATTATATCATGGGATCTTACTTAGATATTTTAGTAAGAAAATAATTCAAGCATTAACTCATGGGTGGTTGAATTGTTTTTGTTTGGGTAAGAGTTGAGAAAAAGAATGAGATATAAAAGGAATCTAGGGCTTTTTACTTAAAACCTAAGTATTTAATTTTATTTCTTACTCCTGTGTCCAAATAGTATCTTCTCTTTTGCCTTCTATTTCTGTTATTCTGTACCAGTAAAAGCATATTTTGACCATTTTGGCCATCAGTTGAAAAAATGTAGCTAATCAGCTTGTGCTGATTTTATAATCTTCAAATTTAGGGTTGTCAGGGTTTTTGTTTTTTTGTTTTTAACAGACACAGATTGGATTATAAGTCAAGGGACTTGTTATTTTGCTTCATTTCTTTGAGGGATACATGTGAAAGTATTCCTTTTTATTTTTTTTTTTTTTGAGATTTTATTTATTTATTTTCAGAGAGAGGAGAAGGGAGGGAGAAAGAACAATGTATAGTTGCCTCTCACATGGCCCTCACTGGGGACCTGGCCTGCAACCCAGGCATGTGCCCTGACTGGGAATCGAACCGGGACCTTCTGGTTCCCAGCCCACGCTCAATCCACTGAGCTACACCAGCCAGGCCAAAAGTATTCTTTTCAGTTGGTCATATATTTGTATGTACTATAAAAATGACCTGAAAGGGTAAGTTCAAAGCAGGTATTACAGTGTTTCCTCCTCGAAAAAAATGAAGGATTAGAATTTTAACAGTAGAACCCTTCCCTTTTCAAATTATTCTCATTCTAAGTCTGAAAAACAGAAGCATACTAAAGATATTGAGCTTGCTGCTCCTACTAATTTAGAATCATTGATTTCTGGGTGAGCATAATATTATTGTTATTATTATTAACATCAGAAAAGACAAAGGACTTTTCCTACCCTTTCAACTAACAGATGAAAAAATATAGGGAGATAGAGAGAGATGGAGTGATATGCAACTGTGTAATGTTAGGATAATCACCCAGGGCTTTTGAACCCAAGTCCAGGTTTCTTTTCTTTATTTCTTTTAGGAATGATGTGTATTTCTTTGAGTATAAAAATACATCAACATCCTGTTAGGATATGAGAGCTACAGGTGGAGTCACATCTGTTCAGAGGATCGAGTTTACTATGGTTATTTGACGGGAAAAAGGAAACAGGAAAGCAGGCCAAGAAAATTGGTGATTATTAAAAATAAGGAAAAGACATCAGTGTCCTTAAGGTGGATATATTTTATGTTTAAGATCAGAGGCAAGTGAGTTAAACAGAGGCTACATCAGAGATGATAGGCTAATAAATAAAGCAGGGGAAGATGTACATGATCATGGACCAGAGAGGACTTTAGTTTTGAAGGCTAGAGAACCAAGCCTTAGTCAAAAATATGGCTAGATGCCCTTAGACGGGGACATTAATCTGGTAGGCACAGTATCTAGAAAGCATCAGTTTAGAGGTTTCCTTCCCAAATCAGCCTCCATTGACGTAGGAACTTAGGGTTAATCCTATTTGATTTTTTTTCTTGTGATATGTCTAATATATCCATTTCACTTCAAAGTATCTTGTAATTTAATATCTTTTTATATCATTAGTGAAACAACTTTTGGTGAAAAAACGATGACTTGCATACCTGCAATTAAAGCATTCCTCAGAATGCTTTGGCTTTCTGCAATTTCTAACAAAATAGCAAATCTTTGTCATCAACTTTCACTAAAACTTTCACTATCACCATTTTAGAGGTAGACACAAATACACCCTCAGGTCACAAGATGCAAATTTTTAAAAATAAACATTCATGTCATATTGTCACAGCATTTTGGGATACATTTCAGTGAAGCATAACTAAGGTAAGGCTGGATCTTTAAAATTACATTATATTATTTTATTGTTCCATGAAGTTTAACGGTATGAAAGAAATTGCTTGTCCTTATTCCCAGTGGTGCTCATTTACCAACATTTGAGGAAGGAAAATAGGGTAGTGTTTTGCTTGTGTTTATACAAAGTTGCTTCACAGAGATTAGAAACCTTGGGAGTTGATCTTCAACCATGTAATCTTAACTACTGACGACCGAAACACAGTGCCAACCAAGAATGAGAACATACTATATCGTTCCAGTCAGAACGTCGTATTCGAGCTGTGACTGACAGTCCTACAAATAATTCTGAAGATGTGGGATTTGTGTTAGCAATGGCTAAACTTTAACTTAATGTACACATAAGTGCGTATTCTTGCATTGACACACATATGGGCTCTCTTAGAATCCAAACGAATCGCAACTGAGGGGCGTGTTCATAGCGCTCTGTTTGAAATCTCTTCCGGGTTAGATGTCCACCGTCCTCTCGGAAGCTAAAGTAGAGCCATGTCAATAACAAATCTGATTAATGCCATGCATCACGCATAGTTGTGTTCCTTCACAAGTAAAAGCTGCAGTCTGATGTAAGATTACTTCTTTTTTGGATATTAATAATCTCATGGTAACAACAGATAAAAAGAAAGCAAGTAACCTCAAATTTGATGACCCTATCAAATGAGATTTTTCATTTGTTTATATTTTTATTCTGATTCTTATGTATATATCTTTTATACAGAGATGCAGTCATCACATTAGATATAAATTTGGGGGTTTTCCCCCTTGTTCTCTTACATCATATGTATTTCCATACATTATTATTCGTGGCTATTGTTTTATTTATGTTTTAAATACTTTATTTATTTATTTTTAGAGAGAGGGGAAAGGAGAGGGAATGAGGAGAGAAACAATTGATTGGTTGCCTCTCACACCCCCCCCACCCCCCCACCCCCCACCCCCCGCCACCGGGGAACCTGGCCTGCAACCCAGGCAAGCTTCCTGACTGGGAATTGAACCAGCGACCTTTTGGTTTGTAGATCAACGCCCAATCCATTGAGCCACACCAGTCAGGGCCATGGTTATTGTTTGAAATAGCTACATATTATGCTGTACTAAGTCATGCTGAGACATCACTTATTATATGAGAGTTCCTAAGCTTGTGCCCAAACACCGTTTTTAATGTAAGGTTTTGCATGCTGTTCTGATAGAGGGAACATCCCACTAATGGTGGCACATTTCAAGCAATAGCACATGTGTCTTTTTATTTTTAAATAGCTTATGGCAAAAATTCATTTTCAGTTCAATGAAGTATATGTTTATAAGCTTTGTCATCTGCCCCTTGATTGACAGATGTGTAGGCTGAGGAGTTTAAGTGTTTGGTTTTGCTTTCGGTAGTTTTATACGTGTGTGTGTATATGTGTGTGTGTGTTTCTTTTTAGAAGGGGAGGGTAATGTCTTCCGTTGGAATATGCACTCCACCCTCTTTGATAAGGTCTGTGGTAAGATTTGCGTCCCTACCCATTGTAGTCATCTTCATCGCATCAAGCTCACAGCTCTTAGCTCCCATATGACGTGTGGAGGGTGGAGTGTATTGCAGTCATATTCACCCTTCATTTGTGTGTTTGATGTGGCATTTATATTAAGTAGGAGTAATTTTTTTTCTGATTTTTTTTTTCTTGTGTCACCAGTGCACCTATTCCATTCTTCCATCGCTGTGCTCCTGTGAACATTTCCTGCTATGCCAAGTTTGCAGAGGCCCTGATCACCTTTGTCAGTGACAATAGTGTCTTACACAGGCTGATTAGTGGAGTAATGACCAGCAAAGAAATTATATTGGGACTTTGCTTGTTATCACTAGGTAATTGTTTTTCTCATTATTAGCTATTGCGTAGTACTGCAGCAGAAGACTGTTTTGTCTTTTAACCAAAATATGAATACGACTGGGGATACTTGTAAAATGTTTCGCTTCCCATAGCCAAATAACTGTTTCAGATTATATATCGTTATATATATATATATCTGAAACTCGTTTCTTTTCTTTTTTCTCATTGGAGAAAACTGGTGTGTTCCCGAACTTTGGTTACTAAGTCTATAATAACCTTTCATATTATAACAAGAGGCTTCTTTTTAACAAATCAACACCCTTTTGTTTTTAGGTATGAATCTAATCTTTGGCTTATTTGCTTATAAAAAGAGGCCACATATTTTTATGTATATTTCCATCAAAGAATATAGATTTCTGATTAATTACTTCTGAAATACTTTTTCCCTTGCAATAGTTCATAATATCACTGTATTGCTGGAAAAATTAGGAAATCTCCACTTGTTAGCCGTTGAGTTTCCTCATCATTGAGTAGACAATAAAATCAAATAAAACTGTTATTGTCAAGATATAAACTCCCTGTATTATCCTAGAACTAGATGTAGCCATGTCAGATTTTATAAACCTTTTTAGTTGGGAGAAGTAAACTGGTAGGAACCCAACAACCATTTCATTATATAAGTCACATGAGTATTTATGTCTATTAACAACCAGCGTAGTCATTGAGAAGACTAGGTGTATGTCTGTCTTGTCATTAGAGAGTATTTTCTTTTTGCTGAGGCAGTACTTGACTCAATTGAAATAATGCCATCCATATGAAAAGCTATTTCTGTGATATTTCAACTGCTCCTATCTGGTTTTGGTTCCTGTACATTTATTGCAAAAGCGAGTACCTTACTGATGTTACCTAGCTTGACTGTTAGTCTAGTTTTACATAAGAATTATTTGGTTTCTGAAATAGTTAATACTTTACCAAGAAAAAAATGTAAACCTTAAAAATAGTGATGATAATAATAATGTTAAGCCATTGGAATTCTACCTTTTTATTAGAATGGTTCTCTTGAGGCTTAAGTTCTTTGTCCATTTGTTTGCAAAGTGGGCCTTTAGATAACTAAAGATGAACAGATTATAATTTTAGAAGTAAGTTTCCCCATAAAAGGGCTAAATTCTCCCACTTTATTTTCTGACATTGTTTCACTCAAGATTTTTGCATGTCGAGATTTAGTTGGGGATGGGTAGAAGAGGTAGCTAAGGAACTCACACCAAGCTTTGCTCCTTCTTGAAGAGCCTCTTCATCAGGACCCTGACCCCAGCTGAGGAATCTTGGCTTCAGTAGGCTTCAGGATGTTATTCCATAGGGTTAGACCATCCATCTCTTGGAATTTCAAAGGAGACACAACCAGAAAAAGATAAACTACCATCTACTTTATTAACCAACCACCAGAGAAACTGGTCCTGAGATGTGTAGATTACTCAAGGAGGTTTAGCACGTAACTGAACTGATCTCTGTCTGCGTGTGATAATATTTCTGGTCACCCACATGACATGTCATTCTCTGCACTTTGTCTGTTGGCACGTGTGTTTGCATGTGAGTTCTGACACCTTCCTGTGGCGAATCCACAACAGTTCTGTGCTGTTTTGAGTCACCATGTGCATTTGCATGTATTCTTTTCTATGTTTGTAAACCTGCAGTTAAGTACCTTTGGGTTCAAGTGGCACTAGTACCAAGGTCAAAGTGCAAAACCAGCCAGTTTCCTTTCTTACGTAATTCGGGGTCATGAACTTGTCAATAGCAACAAATTATTTCCCTAGGAGAAAAAGTTTCTCTTTATATTTTCCGGTGTTTTCAAGTAATATTCTACATGTTCTCTCTCTTCCCTGCAGTTCTGTCCATGATTCTGATGGTGATAATCAGGTATATATCAAGAGTACTTGTGTGGATCGTAACAATTCTGGTCATACTGGGTTCACTTGGTAAGCCGCTTATTTCTTTGTTTGTCAGTAACTAAGAATTGAGACTTAACAGTGGCTTTTGTCACTCCCTCTATTTGGAACTATTTTGATTATTTTTTAAAAATTTCTGCTTGTAAATTAATTTTGACTGTAAAAAGACTGGTAAGTGGATTACATAGACATTAGGTCACTGTGAGAACACTAAATCAAATAAAATGGTGAGGTCATTGGCAAATGGAGATTTTTTTCCCAGGGGCTAACTTTTCCCTTTCTTTTTTTGGTCAGTATTAATTCTGGGGAAAGAACCCAAGAGAAAATACAACTGAGGTTCTGTTTTCCTTCTGGCTCTTTAATTTTCACTTGATTCCCTGCCCTGCAAATGAAGGAATCTTTTCCTTTATCTGGCACTTTGTGAAGGCCCAAATCAGCCATTCTAAGGTGTTGAAGTTCTTTCTGGTTGAAAAGTGTTCCTGGCAGAATAATTGTGTGTGTGTATTTAAAATTTTCTTTCTCGTTTTTCTGTCTATTGACATTCTATTAATAATTTCTTCATCCCAGTTATAAATGTGATACCTACTCATGGTATCTAACTATTTCCATGGTAGAAAATAGAAATATGAAAAAAAAATTACATTTTCACATGCTACATCTTCTCTTTAAATTGTTTACTTTGGCCTTTTAAAATTTTATAATTATTTTTGCCCCCTCCTCTCAGTTCACCATTGTTAGCATATGAAATCCAGACCATTTTCCTCATGTGTGTGTTTATGCGTATGTGTGTGAGACATATATTTTATTTCAGTTTTGGAGGCTATTAAACAGTTTTAAAAATAATTTTCTTGTCTCTTCAAGATTTCAAAATAGAAGTATTTCCCTTGCTCTGAAATATTTTTCATAGACTTACGGTTGTTTAGGTTTGTTTACTCGTCTGCAATAGGAGAAAAAAATTTGTGTTCAGTACATTCCAATAGCTGTGGGTATAGACTTTCCCTTTGACCCTGTTTACTCTTTACTTGAGTGAAGATAGAGGTCAGGTTGATTTGCGTAGAACTTAGCTCAGTTTCTTATCTTCCAGGTGTTTATCTTGTCCACCCCCCCCCCCCCCCCCCCCCCCCCCCCCCCCCCCCCCCCCCCCCCCCCCCCCCCCCCCCCCCCCCCCCCCCCCCCCCCGCCACACACACACGCTACTCTGCATCTTCCTTTTCCTTACCACGGCCTGCAAGCCTTTACCATGTAATCTGGTCCCCAGCTACCTTGTTATACTCACATCTCTTGTCTTTGCTTGTTGCACAGATATAGTGGCCTCCTCCTAGGTCCTTTGCCAGGCGTGGTCCTACCTCAGCATCTTAGAATTTACCTCTTGCCTGGGACATTCTTTTCTTAGTTTCATCGATTTCACTCTTCCTGTTCTTGATTCTCTTGCTCAAATTCATTTCACCAGTGAGGACTTGCTTATCCATTTTATATATAATTGCAATGCTTTCTCAATGCCAGCACTTTTTATTCCTCTTTCCACATGACTTTGTTCTTAGACTTTCTAGGTTTTTTTTTTCTTCCCTATTTTTTTGTCTCCCCGTTACGATGTAAACTCCATGGGGGCCGAGGGTGGGGACTTGGTTTTGTTCACTCTCTATCCCCAACCCCCAGAACAGGGGGCGCTGTAGGGCAGTCAACATGTTGGCTGACTGGGTCGAATGAGGATTTGCCTCTGTCTTCAGTCTAGTTCTCAGAATCTCTGAACCAGTAATGGAGATAGAAATTTCTGGCCCTCGCACCCACTGCTGTCAAAGATTTTCTGTCTTTGTTTTTACCTTTGGTGAGAACTACTCTTTTGATCTTCATTTATTCATGGTAGGAATATTTCATCAACCGCATGACTGTCAGTGCCGGGTGCTGGGGTGACTGTGATGAGTACAGCAGAGGAGATCGTTGCCTTCCTCGGCTTCACTGCTGATTTCTATGACCCTTGCTTGCTCCCTGCAGACTCCCCAGCTTAAGCCGACGCAGGCTCTTTGTGACCAGTGCCTCTTGGGGGTATCTGTCTTTGCCAGATCTCTCTCAGCTTCAAAGCCAATACCAAATACAGTTGAAGGAAGTTTATCTGATGTACTGAAAGATTTGTGAGTGTCTAATGTGGAAGAGGATAGTGGAATAATTGGAGCTCCCTTTAGGCAGGCAAAAAAAGTTATAGCTACTGTATTAGTCAGTGGTCCCACGGCATAGGAAGGGTCCAGAAAATTGAGGATTTGTTACACATTTTTGTGTGCTAATTATTGCAAAAACAATTGTTTTGGTTTCCAGGTGGCACAGGTGTACTATGGTGGCTGTATGCAAAGCAAAGAAAGTCTCCCAAAGAAACAGTTATTCCTGAACAACTTCAGATAGCTGAAGACAATCTTCGAGCCCTCCTCATCTACGCCATTGCAGCTACAGTGTTCACAGTGAGTATGGGGTCAGCTTTATGCATCTATTTACAGGAGATCATTAGTGGAGCAGAGACTCACCTCTAGCTATCGCTTGCCTAACCTTGATTTCCATTAGATAAAATCTCTGTCTCACAGAAGGCTTCCTTCATTGATGTGTGCTACCGATGCCGTGTTTTGTTCTGCACGGCCTGCTTTTTTGAGAGGATTTTCACCTAGAATATTTATGTTATTATTTACTAGAAGAACGCATTTCTTACTGTCATAAGATAATGTAATCACTTTTTATAAAGCAGTTCCCTTTACTATGAAAATGTATGTTAAGAAATAAGTCACCTTGTGTCATTTCATTTACTTGTTTACTAGTTATTTCCCAATTTTCCTTTTGAACTTTTAACAACATTATTTTAAAAGTATAGGCAAGCTTTACTGCCTAGCCACTATACAATAAAATTACTATTTAACATGTGGTTAAATAGTCTATACTCATATCTTTGGCTCATCTCCTCCTCTCTGAACAAAAGAAAAAAGACGTTTCCCTCTGCTTCTATGTATAAACCCAAGTTTTTTATTTAAGCATTGGAACAGAAAATAAAACCATCATAAAACCATTGGTGCCAAAAGATATTTGTTTGTTATTATACAAATATATTGATGATATAAGTTTGTTATTATACAGATTGGTGATACATTAATCATCTTTTAAGTGCGATTGTCTACACCAGGTGCCAGGGCAGGAGGGTGGGGGCTGGTGAACAAAGGGTAAACCCTGTTCTTCCGGAGCTCTTGGCTCAATATGGGGGATGAGGTACAAATTCCTCAGTGCTTTTGTGGTCATGGCATGTGGTTCTCTCCCCTATTTTTCAAAGTGACAAGCATGAACTATTCAAATAAAGTGTCACATCCTGTGTGACAAACAACACATTTTGATTCATAATGAGTGGAGAAAGGAAAAGTAGAAGAATTCTAGGATTTAATAATAAATTGAGAAATCCTTTTGTTTAGCTTTAAAGGACATTTCCAATATGCAATTAAAATTGATAAGTGTTGCAAGAGAAATACAGACTGATAAAGTATTATTGGGACTCAGAATGAAACTCTCAAGTTTTCGAGTGAAGGTGTTAACAGTAAAAATGCCCGCCATTGTTCAGTTCCGGTTTTCACTGCTTCCAACAGTGACGGAAACCTTTCCCGCCACTCTCTCCACCCAGGTTATCCTGTTCCTGATAATGTTGTTTATGCGCAAACGTGTCGCTCTCACTATCGCCTTGTTCCACGTGGCTGGCAAAGTCTTCATTCACCTGCCATTGCTGGTCTTCCAACCCTTTTGGACTTTCTTCGCTCTTGTCCTATTTTGGGTGTACTGGATCATGACCCTTCTTTTCCTCGGCACTACTGGTAAGAGGACCTGTTGCTTCTTTCTGTTAGTGATGAATCTTATTCACATTAGAATATTTAAAGCATCAAAGAGAGATAATTCTTCAGACATTTGACTGAGCCATCAGTACTACCAGTGGTCATGGGTCTTCAGTAACCCACTTTCTAACCATGATTTGTAGATCATCCCAGCAAAGGGGCAGAAACCAGGGAAGGCCTGGCATTCCATCCTGGTTTTGGGTTGTCATGGATTTGAAGTAAGCTCCTGTGCTCACTCAGACACTTGGGTCGATGCTAAGTGGAACTAATGAATGCAGTGCCACTTTGCACTAGGCTCAAACCCCAGTTATAGCCAAGATCAACTTGTTTCTGTGGGATTTTCTAGTTTGGGAATGACCTGAACCTAGTGATGTTTGCTTGTAGGCATACTTAATATGAAAGGTTACACCTAAATGGAATTAACTATGGGAAGTAACATGAAGTTAGTAAACTTATGGGTAATTTCTCTGGCTATTCAGCACATACTCACCAATTGAATAGAATATGAATTTCTATACTTTGTTAATAATTAGGTCTATAATTATTAGACAAGTAATAGCTCTGAAAAAATTCAAAGTATTTGAAAATACATGCCTAAAGCAAATAACTGATAATGTGGTGAGAACTATACTCAATAGAACAAAAATTAAAAGCTATAGATCATAGCTCTGGGGAAAACAAAATGCTGAATTATGTGATATTTGGCTTCACAACTTTTCAAGGGATAATTAATTTTTTTCCTTAATGAAATAGCACTATGATCATAAGTTTGTGGTTTGGGGGTAAGGACCTATTGTTGGAAATTAAATTAATCTCTTCAACTTAACAGCCATGTTTTTGGTTTATACTTTATGTGAGTCTTCTTTCCTTCCTTGATCTCTCCTAGGCAGCGCCGTGAAGAATGAGCAGGGCTTTGTGGAGTTCCGACTGTCGGGGCCTCTGCAGTACATGTGGTGGTACCACGTGGTGGGCCTGATCTGGGTCAGTGAGTTCATTCTGGCTTGCCAACAGATGACGGTGGCGGGAGCGGTGGTGACGTACTATTTTACTAGGTGAGAATTTATACTTGTCAGCAAACTGAAGATCGTCTAAGCGATTGTGCCAGAAAGGAATGGCACTGAGGCTTGTGAGAGTGTCGTTTCTTTAAGTAATTGGAAGTGAATAAAAAAATGTTGCTAATTCTGGGAGGTGGGAAAATGAGAAGTTGTTATTTTATTCTTTACACTTTTCTAAAACTTTCTCAAAAATTCATCAGAACAGCAGACCATCATATAACAAATTATATTTAGCAGAATAAATCTTGTAGTAGCGCCTCATGTACGTTTCTTTACGCAAAAGTCCACAAAGGAAAACAAGCCTTTCTAATTTGTTTGGATCAGAACAGTTGTATGCCTGCCTTTCCTAACTTTAGAGATGCACATAAGCTGTAGGCCTTACCGTTTTCTATTGTAATGAGGTGCCGGGTTCAGACTGAACATTTGTTTAAGTTCCATTTCCCTTTTTTTTTCCATTGTATTTCTCCATTACCATCTATCCCCCTTAAGTATTTACTAACAAGGACTTCCAGAACATACTTTTATTTAACTTAAAATATTAGAGCATAGGAGCCCCATAAAACTGCTATAGAGAAATAAAACATTAATTTTTTGTGGTACCTCTGTAGCATCTACATTAGTTGTGTTCTATTACTTTGCCATTTTGTCATAAAGCTAGAATACGAAAAATGAACCAGTTTTTCATCCCACGGGACTCTAAACCATTCCTGCATTTCCATCCTGGTCAAGCCTCTGTTTTAATTGTCTTGTTGGTCATCTTTGAAATAGGGATAAAAGGAATTTGCCGTTTACACCTATTTTGGCGTCAGTGAATCGCCTTATCCGTTACCACCTCGGTACTGTGGCCAAAGGATCTTTCATCATCACCTTAGTCAAAATTCCGCGGATGATCCTGATGTACATTCACAGTCAGCTGAAAGGAAAGGTAAGGGGGGAATCGTTTTCTGGACTTTCCGTGGGCACATGGCAGACATCACTTCTGCACATAGTAAATGACGACATGGCCAACGCTGTGAATGTTTTGTTCGGTCCTGGCAGAGTGGGGCCCAGCCCTTCCGCCCTTGTACCCCTCTCTTGCACTCGTATGCTCTAGCGAAATCCGTCTCGTCACCGGTTTCCAGAAGTGTCCTGTGCTTCTTTTCCTGTGTCAAGTCACACACCTTCCTCCTCAGAACCCCTCCGTCCTTGGCTGTGGAAATAGCATGCATTTCAACATAGCGTCGCTCAAAGGCCACCCCTTCCAAGAAATCTTCCCTGATTCCTCCCAAATGGTGTCTCTCTCTATTCTCCACTCCCATAGCACTAGTATCCAGGTCACATTCTGACTCTCCCCTTTTTCATGGTTAGTAGCATTTTTTCCCCTCCTTCTAGATTGTAAAATCATTCCCGGTCTATACCTCACTGTATCTTATATGCAACAGATACTAAATAAGTGTTCAACTGATTAAAAATAGTTCAGCCATTACATTTTAAGGGAAATGGGTGTGGATGTGGAAGCATAGGGTATGATTTTTAAACTTTTTGTTTTTCTAACTTTTGGAGTATTCTTTATGATGGTTTAATTCTTTGCTTTTTAAAAATTATTTCAACCATCCCTCCTTTCCAGGAAAATGCCTGTGCTCGATGCGTACTGAAATCCTGCATTTGTTGCCTTTGGTGTCTTGAAAAGTGCCTAAATTACTTAAATCAGGTAAACTGTGTTAAAAATAAATCTAACGTTCCTTTTCAATGCTATGTCGGTCATTTCTTCTTCCAAGATGAAATGATTGAGCGTAATTGAAAGGTGTCGCGTTTTCTCATAGTGTGTGTTGTGCCTTCCTTGATCGGGTGTCTATTTCAGTCATGTTCTTATTTTTAAAAGTAACATACGTTCTTACCAAGGCTCATTACTAATTCACTGTGATACATTCATTAATATCATTAGGGCTCATCTCTCGGGAAAGACATTTGTCTCTTATGACTTAATTTCTATCTTTTCATCTTTGATTTTTTTCTTAAGAATTTGTTTACTCTAGGCGTAGTCCTTTAATTCTTTAAATACATACGTACATACATACATACATAAAAAAAACTCTGAGTGAGCCAGAGCAAACCGGTCTTTAGGCCATGCAGTGTCAGTTGTCATGGGCCACCAGTTTGTTGCCTCTGCTTTAAAGAATTTAGACGATAATAGCACATTGTAGTCGGGAAATGTATTAAACGTTGACTGGTGGAGTGCGGGACACGTATAAATACGTGTTTTGTAGACTAGCGGTAGAATGCGGGTAATGGATAAATACATTTTTATACTTTTTTATTGCTCTAAAGGGATGCTAACATGCAGATATACGAATTCCAAAGGACAAAATTTGGGTCTCTTTAACACAGACAATGGTGACTTATGTATGTATGTTTTAACGATTATCACACAAAAAAACACTACTAAAACTTCATTCTTTCTTTTTTTAAATACAATTAACACAACAAAAAACACTACTAAAACTTCATTCTTCTTTTTTTACAATGAAGTTTAAGAAAGAAAACTTCATTCTTTCTTTTTTTACACATTTTACGTACTTTTTTCAAAATATTTTCAATAAATCGGAATTTTTACATATTTTATTACTTTTATTTCAATTTCCAGTGAGTTTTCCAGTATTTGTCTGTTTAAAATTTAAGAAAAATAATTCCGTATACATTTTATAGTAAATCACAAAAAGTTTCATTGAAAAAAAATATGTGAAACTAAAGTTATCGCAATTTTACTGAATGTTGCCATTTGCACAAAACATTAGCAAAAATGGCCCACTCCACCTGTTAGCTTGCGATAAAAGCTCCCCACACTCCATGTGATAGTAAAGAAGCGTGTTGATATGGGAGTAGGTCAGAGTCATTCTGCAGAATAATATGAAATTCCTAATCCCAAACCATGTTCCGGTGCCACACTGCATGGGAAGTGCAGCTGGCTTCAAGAAAGAGCTTTAGATTTTTAAAACAAGCCATTTTATTGTAGTATTTTCAGCGCAGGTGTTAGAGTTTTGCAAATAAACAGAGTGAACTGCGAGCTGCTCTTTGTTTTTGTGGGTGCTTATCTAATAAAAGTCATGAAAGTGATTTTTTACATCTAATCGAACAGGTAGAACTCACCTTACGTGGAGAGATTGTTACAATCAGAATCTGTTTCTCTTGGGCATTGGATTACTCAGGCCTTGGTTTGCTGTTTGAAGATAGTACATTTAACGCTGGAGGGTATCTGCTCTCTGGCTGATAAACTCTTAAGATTATAAAGCTTTTCACTATATAGTATTGAGGGGGAGTTGTAGAGAATGTTTTTGAGCACCACTAACTGATACTGTACTAAACACTCGCACACACACACACACACACACACACACACACAGTCTGTCCAGAAGGTATCCAGCCATGTAATATGAAAAATAGAGATATTTATTGGAGAAGATGTAAGATACAAGAAACATTGTACATAAGACAGTGATGCCTCAGTCCCCTCAAAGTAGGCACCTAGGGACCTCACACAGTTCTCCCAATCACCATCAGCTGCCCCATCATATTTTCCTGAATCTCATTGATGGTCTGAAATCTTTTCCCTTTCAAAGGTGATTCTAGTTTTGGGAAAAGCCAGAAGTCGCAGGGCCCCAAATCTGGGCTATAGTGGGGCTGAGTCACCCAGGCAATTTGATGTTTTGCCAAAAAAAACTCTGCATGGGATGTGATGCATGAGTGGGCGTGTTGTTGTAACGAAGCTGCCAATCACCAGTTGCCCAGAGCTGTGGCCTTCTGAACCATCTGAATAGTTTCCATAAAGGGATGTTCAAGCTTAATGCAAAATTTGATGCAGATTTGTTGCTCTACTCACTCAGTCATTTTTAATGTGATGGCCACACAGTACACATGCTCACTCAACAGCATCTACCACCCCCACTGACTAGTACAGTGAAGTCGTCATTGTTCACACATACACATTCCAGTCCACTCTCCTTGGCTGCCAGGTCACATCGATATCTGCAACTGTTCTCATTATGTTAACAATGGTTGGCAGGACTTTTTCCAGACAGACTATATATATAGATAGATAGATATAGTCATTTTCTCTCCACCACTCTGTGATGAAGGCTCATTTCCTCTCTTTTATAGGTGAAAAATTGAGACTGGTATGACAAGATCACAAAACCTAGAGTGGAGGAAATTTTCCATCTAAGTTTGCCCAGCTCTTGCCATGATATCACACTGCTTCTTACATAAATATTTACACATTTTTGTACAATATAAAGAACACTAAACTAAGTTATAGTTTGTTATAGAGAATATGTCAACATCTCAAATTTTCATGTATTGTGCTATAAACTGAGACAGGTGATGGTTTTAAAGACAATGTTACTTAAATTATGATTTGCAACATCAGTTTAATTCTGATGAAACCCCCAAAAGTCAAAAAGTCACAACCAAACTGAATGAAATCTATGGTAGAAGTTTGACTTTGGGCCCCCTCCATCCCTCACTCAAAATAAGAAAGGAATAATTTTAATTACCTTTTCCCTTATTTAATTTAGAATGATCCACACATATCCTAGTTCCCTTTTCCTACCGTTACTGTCTAGCTTGCTCTTATTGAGTTATTATATAAGATTTTAAACTGTAAGAGAATTTCTAGGTCCTTCAGTGGAGAAGGGAAAGGAGGAGAAACTGGGGAGGCTGTGCTCTGGGACAGGTGGCCAAACAGGCCTGAGCCCCTGCATGGTGACCTCTGTCCCAACACATTTCTTCCACGTGGCCACTACTTTTTCACTATATCCTGTCACACTAAAAACCTACCAGAGACCACTTGTGCTAATAGGCATCCTTATAAAGAGATTCCTGGATGGCGTTCAACTTTTATCTTGCTCTGAGAGTTAATTAGTTTCAAGCCTGTGTCCTGCGTGAGCAGATGTTGGGCACCAAGAAAATGTGCATCAGTGGCTCCTCTCCGTGTGTGGTTTAGCTCCAGATCAGGAAGGCTGTCTGAGAAGAAGGTGGGTGGGCTCTAAAAATCTCCACTAAGGAGTCTGAAGAAAGCCCAGAGAGCAGTTCCTACGGGAAGCTACAAAGGACTCAGAATTTCTTGAGAATCTTAGCGTGAATCCTTTTAGACTAGCAGGTGCAGAAGCAGAGAGAAATGTTACTGACTTGCTGTGATCTGTAGCCCATTTTTCTTTCTGAAGAGGTCATCGTGACCTTTGTGTATCACACGCAGCTCATCTAACTGCCTTGAGAGTGGGAGAAAGCTTGTAAAATAGCCATGTGGTGTGTTCAGTTAGGTCGAGTACAAAGGAGTGGCACAGACCTATAGGAATATTGCCAAAGCTAAATTTCTATGAGCCCAACCTACCCTGGAACTGAGGAATGAAGAAAAAATCATTCCTTCCTCCTTTCATGTCTATAGCTAAATGGGCTTCTGCCCTAAAAGTAAATGAAATGGTTGGGCAGGGTCAAGAGGGAAGAAGGAAGCAGCAGAGGAGGAATAATGATAGTTCTCAAATAAACCGATGCTTCTGAAACTTAATGACAACAAAAAAGCTTTTCTAGTTTACACTGGAAATGTCGGGCCTGTGCCTGGAGTCAGCTGGTTGAGACAACAGGAGAGATTGGAGGTGTGTGGATCCTCCCTTCTGTATCCTCTTTCAGGGAAAGTCAAGTTCAAACTGCAAAGGGTAGAACAGCGTAATTAAGAGAGAGTTGTCTGTCCTTATTGAGGAGATGGGATTTAAGGCTACGTAGTTGATTTAAGTGGGTTGTTCAGTATCCTTGATTCTAGACATTAGAATGCTTTTTATACTTCAAGAAGCACCTCATTTTATATATATAAATAAAATATGGTAGGGTGTATTTCTCTGAAAACCTGTTATTAAAGACAGTTGGCCCTCTGTGTCCACGTGTTCCACCCACAGGTTCCACACCTGCGGGCTTAACCACCGTGGATGGAAAACGTTTGGGGGAGTGTTACGTTGCTGATATGTACTGTGTAGTTAGGCCTGCGATGGTTGTATCTGTACTTAACATGTACTGACTTTTTTGTCCTTGTTCCCTAATAAAACAGTGTAACAACTATTTACACAGCATTTACATTGTATTAGGTATTATCAGTATCTAGAAATGATTTCGGTATACAGGAGGATGTGCATATACTATGCAAATACTACGCCATTTTATGTGAGGGATGTGTCATCGGATTTTGGTGTCATGGGGCATCAGGAACCAGACTCCTGCAGATACCGAAGGACGCCTGAAACTGGTTCATTAGTCTCTTGATCATGTCTTAGAATAGGGGGAGAAATATTTTTGCCTTTGTAGGCCATATAGTCTCTCACAGTTCTTCCATGGTAGCATGAAAATAGCCATGCATGATATGTAAACAAATGAGCATGGCTGTGTTTCAACAAAACTTTATTTGCAGAGTAGACAGCAGGCAACATTTGACCCACAGCAATAGTTTGGGACCCTGCTTTTGAACATATTGCTAAGTGGGGTGGGTTTTTTTGTTGTTGTTGTTGTTGTTTCAGTGAGTACAGAAGGAACTGGTGAGAACTGGGAACTGGTTTTGATTTTGGAGAAGAGTTCAGACGAGGGCAGTTCTCCATGGTTTTTCAGCAGAGTTACTATTACACAAGACCAGAAGTATGGTTTATTTTGATGTCATTGAGGCATTTCGCAGAATGTTTCAAAAGGAGCTTTGTAAAAATGAAGAAATGTGGGCCGCTGCAGTGAGGCAGTTGACTCTTTGGTGCTTGCTCTCTTTTAATTGATAGGAAACACCGAGATGACAATACAAGAGGCCAAGCAGCAAATGAATGCTCAGAAAAACTTACCAGTACGATTTCTTTAAAACACTGTATATATTAGCTTTTGAGATAAAAGGCTGGCAAACATAATATAGTAATATATTCTGATAATAAATTACCCCAATTTGTGTGATGGAATTTCATATATTAAAATCCTAACTGTGTTTCTCAAAGAGCACCATCATTTTCTACTGGTTTATTGCTGAAAAAGTTTATGAACCTTAAGTAGTAATGTGCTCAGCACAGTACTCTTTCCTTGGCCCTGGAATGCTCTGCATTTTTAATCAGTGAATTTAATCATATAAGGGCAAATTAAATTTTTGATAAGTCAAACCTCATGTCCATACCAGGTTCCTAATAACTAATAAGCATTCAGTTGGAACATTCATAAATTAAAGACTGTCTCTGCCTAGCTCGGTGCTTAAAGCTTTGTGGACAGCACAGTGTAAAGTCAGCCCTCATGTCCAGCAGTTTTCTGGAAGTCAAACATTTTGGACCCGCCGATAATTAAGTCAGCACTAAACCAAAAATTCCTCAGGACGAAAAGTTGTAGGCACAAAATCCATATACGTTCCTAAGACTCAGACACATTTGACTTTATAGTACTTTTCACATTTCCCAGAAAATGCCAATGCTATTCTAAAATGTAATGTAAAAAGTGGGGGAATCAGTCTGCGATTAGTGGGTCAGAGACAACACAGGGCATCGGAAGCAGGTGTAATTGAATAAAAGTGGGTCATCTGGGACTCAGCACTGTAAGGGACAGAAAGCCAGCTCAATCTGACCTAATAAAAAAAAGAGAGAGAGGGAGAGAGAGAAAGGGGGAGGGAGCAGGAGAGGGGAGAGATCCTTAGCAATGTATTAGCCACTGTAACTGAAAAGTCCAGAAATCTGGCTAGTTTCCAATGATGTAAAATATTGTCACCAAGTGCCAGCAACTGGTTTCTCTCTGGTGTTAGTCTCACCCTTGGTTTCATACTATGACCTCCAGCACCTCTAGGTTCTGCCCCTTAGGTTGGCAAAACATCCTTGGCAATTCATACCCTCACAGCTCGTTATCCAGAAAAACGAGAGAGCTGCTCTGGCAGGAGCACTGATGGATGAGAAAGAAAACTTCTTTTCCCAGAAGCCCCGGGGAACATCATTTACTTTCATTGGCTCTGATTAGCTTACATGCCAGTTTCTGAACCTGACTTGCACACCCCCACAGCTGAAGGTGGTATTTCTCAGATGAGAGTTCAAGTCCTGCTCCCAGAATGGAGGGTGTAAAATAATTGGGCAACAGACAGCTATCTACTAGCCGTGGGAAGTGACAGCGTAGAAAAGAGCACCAAGGAGGAGATGGTGGGTGGTCCAGATGAAACAGCACAGCAACGGATGCTGTTACATATTTGTGTAGCTTTTAGAGCATCACTGAGATGGTGATAATGCATCCCTGGTATTCACAGTGATGCACCTAAAACATCTGGGAAAGGTTCAGTTATGTTTGGTGTACTAAGACAGGGAAGAAGTTCATGGATATTGGAAAGGTTAGTATGTATTTTAATAAATATCATTGTTTTTTAAAGGATAAAAACTAAGCCAACTGAAAAGTTCTTTTTACCATATCAGGTAATTTTTTAAATTAGCTTATATTTTCTTGTGCTTTTTCTTAATCTGTGCCTCACCAAAGGCATGGGTTTAATTGTGAAATGTTTTTTACAAGCTATGCTTAATGATGCTTGGTTTCTGTCTTAACAAAGTGAGATTGCGTTTATTGATGAAAATACCATTTTTGCTTTTGTCCAGAATGCATACACAGCCACCGCTATCAACAGCACCAACTTCTGCACCTCAGCGAAGGACGCCTTTGTCATTCTCGTGGAGAATGCTTTGCGAGTGGCCGCCATCAACACAGTGGGGGACTTCATGTTATTCCTAGGCAAGGTAAGACCATGTATATTATCTTGAGATATACAAAAAATTTTTGCATATGTGTATATATATATATATGTATGTATATATATATAGAGAGAGAGAGAGGGAGAGAATTTAATTTCAAAAATGTCTAGCCTGCCAAAAAACTAAAAGTATTGTAACTTAATATATAGCAAACACTTACAAAGCCCTTCATATGTGTGAGGCACTTTTCCAAGTACTTTACATGTGTTGTGCTCTTTTAATCCTCACAACAAATTTGTAAAGGAAGATCTGTTGTTATCTTCAATCTACAGGTGGGGAAACTGAGGCACAGGGTGGTTAAGTGTGCCTTGCCTGTATTTCTGCTTACATATTTTGAAGTGTAAAGAACTAAGTAGCAACCTGGGTAAGTGGTGAGGGGTACTGCACCTGCAGCTTGCCTATCTGGATTTAGATCCTGCCTCTTTCACTGACTAGCTGTGTGACCCAAGGCAGGGTACATAACCTCTCTGTGCCTCAGTTTGCTTCTTTATAAATTTGGGGTACTAATAATGCCAAACCCTTAGAGTTGCGAGGATTAAACTGGTTAATACATGTAGTATACCTAAGACATTGCTTGTTACATTATAAGTTCTCAATGAATGGTCACTGTCATCATTATTGTATATAAGCCACTTTAAAATAGAGCTATTGGGAAGTGAGCCTTAAATGGCCTTAAAAGTGTCTGAGAAGAGGAATTTATTCTATACTGATATTAAAATCTGCAAAATAATAAATAACATTATAATTGGGTCTTATTGTATCTGTATTTCAAACCATAAAATACTCAGAAAATTTGAGAGAGAAAGACAGCACCGCTGTGACCTAATAACTCGTCGGTATCATGTGTCCCGCCCAGTGTTTCGTCACGGGCTTATGTTTCTACGGTGTAACAATTGTAGCGTACGTACCGTCTGTTCTACCCTCTTCACCTCATATTGTGTCATATACATTTTCCACATTGCTTGGATAATCTTCGTAGTTACCCATTGTCATGATGGTCAGTATTTCATCAAATGCTATTTTTTTAATATATTTTACTGATGATGCTACTACAGTTGTCACAATTTTTCCCGCTTTGTCCTCCTCCACCTGGTACCCCCCATTATCTCATATCCATGGAACATGCATGTAAGTTCTTGGGCTTCTCCATTTCCTATGTTGTTGTTAACATCCCACTGTCTGTTTTGTACCTACCAATTCGTACTTCTTAATCCTTGCACCTTTCCCTTCCCAACTGACAACCCTCCAAATGATCTCCATCTCTGAGATTCTGTTTCTCTTCTGCTTGTTTGCTTAGTTTGTTTTTTAGATTCAATTGTTGATAGATATGTATTTCTTGCCATTTAATTGTTCATAGTTTTGATCTCCTTCTTTTTCTTAAATTAAGTCCCTTTAACATTTCATATAACAATGGCTTGTGATGATAAACTCCTTTAGCTTTACCTTGTCTGGGAAGTACTTTACCTACCCTTTGATTCTAAATAATAACTTTACTGGATAGAGTAATCTAGGTTGTAGGTCCTTGCTTTTCATCACTTTGCATACTTCTTGCCATTCCTTTATAACCTGCAAAGTTTCTTTTGAGAAATCAGCTGACAGTCTTATGGGAACTCCTTTGTAGGTAACTGTTTTTCTCTTGCTGCTTTTAAGATTCTCTCTTTATCTTTCACGTTTGGCATTTTAATTATGATGTGTCTTGGTGTGGTCTTCTTTGGGTCCATCTTGTTTGAAACTCTCGGTGCTTCCTGGACTTGTATGTCTATTTCACCAAATTAGGAAGTTTTCTTTCATTATTTTTTCTAGTAAGATTTCAATTTCTTGCTCTTTATCTTCCTCTTCTGGCACAACCGTGATTCAGATGTTGGTACTTTTGAAGATACCCTGGAGGCTCCTTAGCCTATCCTCATTTTGGGGGGATTCTTTTTTTCCTCTTGCTGTTCTGATTCAATGTTTTTTCCTTCCTTATGTTCCAAATCATTGATTCTCAGGGGATTCTCAGATTCATCCCCTCCACTGTTGGCTCTCTGTAAATTTTTCTTTATTTCACTTACTGTAACTTTCATTTCTGACTGGATCTTTTTTATGCTGCTGAGATCCTCGCTAAGTTCCTTGAGCAACCTTATAACCAGTGTTTTGAACTCTGTACCTGATAGATTGCTTATCTCCATTTTGTTTAGTTCTTTTTCTGGAATTTTAATCTGTTCTTTCATTTGGGCCATATTTCTTTGTCTCTTCATTTTGGCAGCCTCCCTGTATTTGTTTCTGCGTATTAGGTAGAGCTGCTTTGTCTCCCTGTCTTAGTAGTGTGTCCTAATGTAGAAAAGTGCACCAGTAAGTTGGATGGGCAGGAACCGTAAGTAATCCGCAGGGCAGAGCAACCCAAGCTGCTGCTCTATGGCTCTCTGTAGGGGAGGGGTCGTGGAGGGGACAGTACCACTGCCTGGCCTCTGGGAGGAAGCTGTCTCCTGGTACTTGCCCTGATGCCAGTCACTTAAGTGTCTCCCAGTATGCCACTGGTGCCCTTCTAGCTGTTTCCCTGGTGCTGAGTCCCGGCGGGGGGGTGGGGGGGTGGTCTGTGTAAGTCATAAGTCCATTGCAGGCCCTTTTACAGGAGACTTCTGAGAATCCTGCAGTTTCTTCCACCACCCCAACCCCCACTGGTTTTTACAGCCAAAACTTAAAGGGATTTATCTTCCTGGTGCTGGAACCCTGGGCTCAGTCGTCTGCTGTGGTCCTGGGGTCCCTCACTTTTGAGATATCTCTCCCAATTTTTATCCACTGCACGTGGGTGTGGGAATGCCCATTCTGCATCTCTGGACATAACCACACATCCCGCATCTCCGTGCATCTCACGTCTCCTTCCCTCCTACTCATCTGGATGAATGTAGCTTCTTTAATTCCTTGATTGTCGGACATCCATACAGCTTGATTTTCTGATGATTCTGGGGTACATTTGTTTCGTAATCGAGTTGTAATTTTTGCTGTGGTTGTGTAAGGAGGTGCTTCCATCTTGACCAAACTCAGATGCTATTCTTAAATATTCTGTCACTGCCCAACACTTAGCTTATGTCAGCCGCTGTGCTTTGAAAATGTTTTTGAAAAGGAAAAGTATTTGGTGTAAAAAGGCAATGATAGCACTGTGTGGTTTTAAGTTCTTAAGCAACTGTCATCTAAAAAGAATTCTAAAAATATACAGATAGTCATTTTGAAAATATATAATTAAACTTGCATTATGACTGTTGGATTTGTTTTGTTATGTTTTTACAAAAAGAGGGTTTTTTTTTATAGTAAAGACTGAATGGATGAATCCATGTTAAAGACCAATGAGTACAGTACCTAACACTAACTTAATGTTATTTATATGCTGTATGTTAATTTATATGCTATATGAATAATTCTGGAAGGCTTCACATTTTTGTGTTTATTTTTTACATATTTATAATTTATCTGTACTGCTAAGAAAGATATGAAGCAACTTAAAAACATATATACACAGAGTAATAGAAACACAAGGGAAATTAGAAACCATATAGAGAAATAAATTGTACTAAGGGAGAAAATTATACTAAGTGGCAGCATTTGGTCATGATGGTGATCTTAGTGAACTCTGACTGAGCCACTTGCTGGGTATCAGGTACTGAGGGAAGTGCTTTATGGGAAGGGTTATGTTTGGCCTCCCCTGTAAGGTGATCTATTATTATTATCCTCATTTTATAGCAGAGGAAACCAAAGTTTAGAGAGCTCAACAGGTTGCCCCAATTTAGAGAATTAGAATATGGCAGAACTGGAGTTCAAACTCAGGTCTGCCTGCCTTCTATGTTTTTAGTCACTATGTGCTATAATTGCTTCCACTGACATTAACTTTACCCTTAGACTTTTTTTTAAGTCTTTTGATTCAGTAATCTAAGTGATTGGTAAACCACTGCTAAAACATAATTTTAAATGCAGAAAAATATAGCATTATTTATAACAGTAATCAATTGTAAACAGTGTACTGCCTAACCCCAGAGAAATGGTTGGAAATAATGGTCAACAGACTATTATTCACCTATTAAATCATGCTTTATTAAGAGTTTATAATATGATAATGCATATTACACAATAAGTGAAAATGCTGAGTAAAACTGCCAGACTGCCACAATACTGTGTTTAAATGTGCATAAGAAAAAGAATGAAAATTAACCCCTCCCCCTATTCTACAATAGTAGGATAAAGTTCTATATATTAAGTATGCATTCATTTTACAATGGAATATATACATATATAGATGATAAAATACTATGTTTTAAAATTGGCTTTGAGTTTTTCAGCAGAAAAAAATTTAAACCTAAATTTTTTCTTTAGGTTTATCATAATCTTTTTTTTTATTCATTCAACAAATATTTATAGTAATGTCCTAGGTACTACTCTGGGTGTTGGTCATATACTAGTCAATAAAAAGAATTTAAAATCCACTAGAAAAGGCAGTTTTGTATTCCTCTTTTCATTTTGTATTATATTGTGAACATTTCCTATTTTATTAAAAATGTCTTAAATATGATTATACAATTGTTGTATCATTTTTTTAACCAAGCCCCTGGGGTTTTTTCACAGTTAAATTGTTTTTCTTTTTTACTAAAATAAAGTATGCAGCAGTGAAACCTTTGTACACAAACCCTTGTCCACATCAGCACTCCTTTCCTGAGGCCAGAGCCCCAGAAATGGGATTCATGAGTCAGAGTACGTAATAAGGTTCTTGATATGCATTGCCAAACCGCTTTCCAGGAAGATATAAATTTGATTAATATAATTATAACATGGTAAAAAAACTGACTTAAAACCATAAAGCCAGGAACTACTATAAAGGACACATAGGCAAAACCAAGGGGGAGGAGGGTAAAGGGTAAAGATGGGTTTGGATGGGGTGGTGGGGGAAACTGGGGGTGAGAAAATGCAGACAACGGTAATTGAACAACAATAAAGTAATCTATGAAACAAACAAAAAAAAGAAATCCAAAAAAGGAGAAAAATAACAAGAAAAATCTGCATACTAAGATAAATTCTGCAGTTGAACTTTTTTAAAATATAGTTCTGATCACGGAGTAGAGTACATGTTTCTTTCAGTGCAGTTACGTGGCTGCTAGTGTGCAGAGATCGTTTCTGACCAGGTCGCTCAACCTGGTAGATCGTCTAAAAGACAGTGTCGGGAACAAACTGTTGACATACGCAATGACTTGGGTGATCTAGAGGTAAATTTGCTGAGTGAAACATGCCAATCCCAGAAGATTAAATGCTATGTGATTGCACTTACAGAACATGCATGAAGTAAAAGCATTATGGAGATGGAGAGCAGACCTGTGGTCGCCCAGTGAGAGATGGGGTTGGGGGTGCGGGGGGAGCTGCGAAAGGCTAAGGTGAAGGACCCTGTGATCATGGAAATGCCCTGCGTCTTGACTGCATCATCTCAGTGCCCGCTGGGCTGTCGTTCTATAGTTTTGCAAGATGTTGTCCTCGAAGGGAACTGGGTAAAGGGTACTTGGGATCATTCTGTGTTATTTCTTACAACTGCATGCAAATGCACAGTTATCTCAAATTTTATTATTTAACTTTAAAACCCTGAATTTTTTCAAAAGAATACAAAAGAAAATATCCTGGATTCCATTTCTTTGGAGCTCAATGGTTTCATGGAATGGTAGATTGGATTGAGAGGGGACCTTAGCTCCTCTGGTATAGTGGCTTGTGATTTGTGATCAGAGACTCTGAGTCTCAAAGGTAAGACTTAAACCTAATAGACATTGCAGATTTCCCCCTGTAAAGCTATAACAAAGAACCAAAGTCTCAAATTTCTTTGCTTCTATGTGAAATTACTTTTACCTCTCTTTTATAATACTTTTTGTAGTAATAACTATATACTCCAGTTGGCAATTTGTTTGGCTTTGGATTAATAAAAATGAGAAAATGAATGATTATAAATGCTATTTTATTGGTAAACTAAGCCTTTCAAATCAGGGGTTCCATGGGGAAAGGATGCCATAAATGCAAGATTTATGGTGGCAAAAAATGAAGGAACTAAGATTGCCAGGCACTGTGTTAATGCTTTTAGAGTGCTAATTTTAACAGTTATGGGGTGTATTGTGTCTCTTTTAAAAATGGAATAAAAGGCTCAGAAGGGGTACGTGAACTTCCTTAGAGTCCACACAACTAAGGAGTGCTAACTCACTCTGATTCAAAGCTCCATCTTTCTGACATCAAAACTGTAATCTTTGCCTCCCCTTCTTACCACCATTATCTCCCTCCTCCCTCCTCTCTGGTCACTGTCAGCCTGTCCCACGTCTACATGTCTGTGATTCTATTTTGTTCATTAGTTTATTTTGTTCATTAGATTCAGCCTACAGGTGAGGTCATATGGTGTTTGTCTTTCACCACCTGGCTTATTTCATTTAACGTACGTAATATTGAAGTTGTTTCTCACGGGACAATATCCACCTTCCACCTCAGCAGCTTCTCAGCAGCATCTAGTTTTTCTGAGCCACGCCTTCTACCGATCTTTAACTTGAACATTCCAAATGCAGTTTAACTTTTAGTGGCATAGTGAGAACATAAAGAACCTCGGTCTTTCCATCGGGTGGATATCAAAAATTTCAGTAAGAGTGTAAAAATAACTCATTCAAAAATAGCTACCAGTAAAGAAGAAAATGAATATGATTAGCTGTCTGTGGAAATCACCTCAGGAAGGTCACTGGCAGAGAAGCGTCATAAGAGCTGGCCACAAAAATGGTGTGTGGAGAGGGGCGTCTTCCAAATCGTGGACAGACTCAGATTTGCACCTAACGTCATCTGAGAGAAGGATCAATTTACAGTTTAACCAGTGTATCGTCTAATGCATTCTCACTGCTGGTTAAGTTAATGGTGGATGAGAGGTGCTTTGGTGTTGATACATAGTAAAGAAAAGCCAAAAGAAGAATTCGCAGTCTGACTGTCATCAGCACTGGACAAGGAAAGGCTGATATAGTTCTAGAGGACTCTTTTCCTTTGTTATTTAAAGCTGGATGCTACACCAAGTAAAGGACTGGGCAGGAGTGTGCCTGGGATTCAAGATAACCTATTACTGCTTTGTATCGGTATCCAAGTGTTTGCTGAGTTTTTACCTGGAAAGAGCAAGGCCATTATTTGAATGGTATCTGCTCTTCTACTTTGTGACCTTGGGCAGGCTGGCTGGCTAGCATGTTTCCCAGTCTAAAATGAGAATGATAATGTTTGCCATAAACCATTCATAAGGTTGTTAAAAAGCTGAAATAAAATGTCCCAAAAGAACCACAAAAAATGCGAAGCGCTGCCTGTGAGGTGATGAAGCATCAGAGTAGATGATTCTTAACAATAATCAAATCGGTTATTTCTTTTATTCTTATGGATGTTTTTGGCAACCCCTTTTCTAAGAGATGGTCCAAATCTAAACTTCGGGGCAGATTATATTAAATTTGCCACATATTCTATTTGAAATAAAATATGAAATAAAGAAAAAGCTCTTAGAGATGTTTGCTGCAGCATTATTTATGTCTGAAAACAATATAAGTCTCCAACTGTAGGAGAATGGTTAAATAAATTTTAAATCACCCATAAAATGAAATTATGTAGCTGAATAAGTATTTATGCAACATTTATAATGATACTATACATATTAATGAAGAGCTTTTAATGATTTGTTTCTAGAATACTATTTCATAAATGTAAAAATGCTCAGGAAAAAATCCATAGCAATACCCTGAAATGTCAGTAATTTTCTTTTGAGTGCTAAGAATATGCATATTTCTTAAAAAATATGTGTACACTTATCTTAAGAATTGCCACAGGTGCTAAATAAGGGAAGCTTTAGGCAATAAGCATAACATTTGGAAAACTTGATTATTTTTAATGTCAACAAGGATTTTTTAAATTGCTATTATGTAATTATACGTGTATAACTCTGTATATATGGTATATATGGATTGTACTTTACAATTTGAGACAGAACACTCATATGACCATCTTATATAAGTAGTAGAAGAATTTTAATCTGCAGAAGGTGAAGAAGCAGAGGTTTTCTCCAGTAGGGTATTAATGTGGTCTTTGTTCTCTCTGCTTCAGGTGCTGATAGTCTGCAGCACGGGCTTGGCTGGAATTATGCTGCTCAACCACCAGCAAGATTACACAGTCTGGGTGCTGCCTCTGATCATCGTCTGCCTCTTTGCTTTCCTAGTCGCTCATTGCTTCCTGTCCATTTATGAAATGGTAGTGGATGTATTATTCTTGTGTTTTGCCATTGATACAAAATACAATGATGGGAGCCCTGGCAGAGAATTCTATATGGATAAAGTACTGATGGTAAGTATTTCAAATGCTCTCCACTGCTTTAGGGATAAAAGTAGTAATAGAATGAAACCCGTAACACTCATGAATGAGGTTAGTCTTGGGGAAACCAGAGGAGAAGGCCCTCTGGGCATGAATGTCACCATCTCAAATCCACCTCCCCAGAGCAATACCTTTTAAGAGGCCCGAGCTCACACTATTTGATCCCGTTGCCCCCGTCTCTGCAGTTAGACAGATTTGAATTGACTTTTTAGACCCGGCTTTTAGCTGTTCAATTAGAACCTTGGACCACTGATGTTCTAAGTGTACTTTCCTGAAGTGGGGCTCAAAGACAAAAAGTCTTAATTTCCCAGATTGTAGTTAGTACCTACCTGTGTTTCTTTATCCACTGCCTTTCCAAGTATTATTGTGGTCAACCCCATTAAAACTCATTATATTAAATATGCCAGGCTAAATTGAAGGTATTTTTGTGATGAATATAGAGATTAATAGACCTGTGACTGGTAGATTGTATTGTTTTATATTACTCCAGATTTGAACCTTTACATGGGAATTCTATTCCGATTCTTTACAGTTATGTGGCCTCTGAAGTTTCCCTGTGTTAGAACCTCAAAGTTTTTAAAAATTAAAAAACTATATTAAAATGGCTTAAATACTATCATCAGTGTCAGATGCTACAAAATTAAAGATGCTTTTTAAGAATAGTACATGGCTATTAAGCTGTGAAATATTCCTACCTTAGGAGTAGATAATATTGAAGAGTAAACATTAGATACTGAAATAATTTATCTCCAAGAACATGGATTTAAATTAAATTTATTCATTTAAAATAAATGTGTTAATAAATAGACTAGATTCTTCTTTTTTTTTTTTTTAATTGCAAAAATACCAAATGAGTTGACTGACCTTTTTGGTACTAACACATCATTGACTAAATTTTGAACATTTTCATAATGTCTAAATTATAATTCTGATTATTTTCATAATGGAATTTGGCCCATGATAACTGCATCTCTTTTGTGATTAAGGCATTTAGGAGAAGAGTTTATTTTTGTTTTTAAGCCACTGATCAAAAGCAGAGTAAAAAACGCAGTTTCTCTCATTTTCGTTTTCTCTGTAAGAATGACGAGGACTTTTAATGAGGAAGCGCTCCAGGAACTTCCACAGCATAGAAACATGTCCTCTGGGGCGTAATTCCACCTTCAGTGCTTCTGACCACAGGGGCTGGTGTCACTCCGTCTTCCTGCTTTTTGGAGGAATTTTTTAATTCCAATAGACTTTTTTTTTAAGTAATTTATTTATAGTTTGGTAAAAACAGTATTTTATGCTCAGTAGTATCAGTGCATTCTTTTCCCTTCTAGGGCTGTTTTAAAGAGGAGGCTATGGACTCAAATGTTCTTGGTGTTCCATTTAACCATGATAGGGAAAAAGTAAATCAACAAATAAAATTATATTCTAAGTACGAGAAAATAGTCTTCTGTTTTAAGTTAGGTATTTTCTCTTTGGGCTAGAACTAACATTATCTAAGTGAGATCGTCACAATGAAGGGATGGAGAAAAGATTTTATAGCAACAGATTGCTGTTTATTCCCACAAATTTAGCACCTCTCATGTCTGATTCTGAATATGGTTATTGCTGTGGCTTTAGGCCATCCATTTACCAATATTGCGTCAAATATGTGAATATTCTTTAGAAATTGTCTGCCAACCGAAATGTGAAAGGACCTAAGACTCTGTGCCCTTTGGTCCCTGTTTTGCAGGAGTTTGTGGAAAACAGTAGGAAAGCAATGAAAGAAGCCGGTAAGGGAGGCGTGGCCGACGCCAGAGAGCTAAAACCCATGGTAGGTGGCGACGAGGAGGTGGCCTCCCTCCAAGAATTTCTCTTTCACTTCCTCTCTCTCTCTGTCTTCACTGACTGCACTTCTTCTGGAGAAGCTTTTGTTATCTGTATCACGCAGGACGTGCTGCTCTTTCTGTTTGTGTGTTTACCCATCACTTGGATGGCTGAATTTTTATCACAACTGAGACCACCTTCTGTAAAAGTAAGCTGAAAGGAACACAGCATTGTCACAATGAAGAGTGGTCATGGCAACGTAGGGGATGTTCTTGTCCCTAAGGTGAAATTGCTGTTTTGGTTTTTTTTTTTTTTTTTTCTTTTTAACTGTCAGTGGCTAGTTTTCATTGGGCTGAATGGTTGTGTGCTCGAACTGACGGTTTGATTTTTATCATTTGGAAGGTGATAATAGCAATTCCTTTCAACTTGCTAAAATCCATGTTCCCTCATTTTTCAACATTGGCTTGTTTACATTTCTGTCTTCTCCCCTTTGCTGACTTTTTCTTCTGTTGCCTGGATTGTACTTTCTTTGTTTCTTAAGCTATTTTTCAGTAGCAAACAAATCTGTTTTCATCAACACCCACATTTCCCACTGAATAAGACAGCCTGGTCTTCACCACCCTCAGCTGAATTGTAGGGAAGATAAATTACCTCTGGTCAGTGACACATATATTCCACTTTTATTTGAAAAAAAAAGCAACTTAACAGTTTAGGAGAATCCAGAGCTGCTTTTCCCATAGATGTCTCATCACCACCTAAAAACAGATATCTCTAGCATATATTCATCTAATTACTACTTATTTTACGAATGTATTATTTTTAAATGGTGTGTTTATTTCAAAATATTATATCATTGCCTATATCCTTAAACAGCTCATTTTAAATACTGCTACTTCTGATTGCATATAATGTCCAAAAGTATAAGGTAAAGACTTTCTCTTCTTCTTCATACTATAATAAATGGTTTGATTCATCGTTTTCCAACTTAAGAAATATATAGAATAGCCCATTGACGTATTTAAGAGTAAAGGAAATGGGTTCATTTAAGGGGAGTGGGGGAGACCATAGGTGTATATGGAAAATAATTGCATATCCAACCTAAATTAGAGTCTCAGCAGAATGTTCAGATATAAACCCTTTCCTCTGTAAACCCCTTCCAGAACCTATTTTGCTGATGCTCTTAATAGCTTTGATGATAATAAAGTAAAATACCAGTGTTCAGATTCCCAAAGCACAGATCGCTCTAATCATAAGTAAAAAGATGTAGACAGTGGGTATGGCCCTTAGTTTAAAGTGTGCATTAGCCGGAACTGGATTGAGTGGGCAAGGGACACCATTCAGCAATCCCTCCAGTCGGTGCCTTGCCTCCTACCCCTTCTTTCTGACCCCTCTTACTTCATGCAGGCCAGGGCGGCAGCAGTGAAGGTTCTGCCAGTCCTGTGGTGGCATGGAAAAGTGAGGAAGATTCTTTCTTGCTGCTGCTCTGTTGTCCTAATTATTCAGGAACTCAGGTTCCAAGACTGAGACTTAAAAAGGATATAGAAAATCTTAAATGTAAACCATCCTTTCCCCCCTTTTCTGTCTTTCTAGTGGTGGAAGCTTCCATTAAATTATTGTGCAGTAACAGGCATTTAAAGAAAGGGAGAAATATTTGGAGATTTAGGACTTACTAGTTTGACCATGAATTGGCATGTAGTTCTGTATTCTTAAGGCAAAGACAGATGGATTGTGGTAGACCAGAATGGAAGTGCACCTTCTCTTATCTAAACTCCTAATTCATAATTAATAATAGTAGGAGAATTTCCCAGGTTGTGTGGCATTCTACCAGAAGCCCAAAAATTTAGAAAGATGTTATCCTAATACTGCTTTCCCTTAACTCAAACAATGCATTAAAATCTTCATTCAGTCTTCGCTTTCATACTTTCGTTGTTCATCAGTTCATTGCTTGCAAATGAATGGCCAGTCCCCAATACCTCTTCTGTGTGTACTGTTCTTCTGGTGCTTTGGACATGGTAGCATTTGGTCCCTAAGAATGATGTTTTTTAAGTGGTTAAGAAACTCCTCAGGAGAGAAGAGTGAAACATTACTCACACGGTAGTTGCATTTTTTAAGCACGTGGTCCCTCTAATTCTCATCTCTTTTCTACAGTATGCATGGTAAGAGTTGACCCCTATTACCCCCACCATCGTGTATGTGTCCCCAAAGAATTACCTGAGAAATTCCCCCCTAAAGTTTGGGAATCGGTAGAATTTGTATTGCTTCTTTGTATTTGCTTGGTTCAATCCACGTTATTCCCGCAGACGAAAGTTCTTTACGGCGTGTCGTACCTAGTTTGCTGTATCTGCGGAGACACCGCTGTTTGAGTTCACTGTCTGTCTTCCTCCTTAATGGGATATTTTAATTTAGGGTTTATTTTTAGCCTATAAAATAGTGTTCAGGAAAATGAGGTTTTAAATTTCCCTTTTGACAGGGAGATCATTGAACTGGTTATAAATATTCCCAGTTCTCCTCTTGGACAATTTTTTTTTTTGAGAGAGAAAGAGAAATACATCTCACTAGTTAAGGAAACTTTAGAGATTTGTGAGGTCTCTCTCTAAATCTTTGAAAATTATTTAGAAAAATTTACCAAATGTGATATAGAGGTTTAAGAAAGAGACATCTGGCCATCTGCTTGTACCGGAGAAACATCTACGGAGGAAAGGGAGAAAAAAACGTGGCCACTATAGCAGCGTAGACCAGAGAAGTATTCTCTGCATATCTCAAAGATTATCCAGACTAGCAATGTGACTGCCACCGTCCATGTGAATTTCAGCCCCTGAGACATAGTTTCAGGGGAGAAGGATTCTTAGTTCATTTCGCCTTGTTGCTGTTTGTGACCGTCCATCTATGTATTTGTAACATCAGTCATAATCTCCTTCTAATGGTAATTGTCTAAGATTATACTCTGTGTGACTTTGTTTTCTAGGCTTCGGGAGCAAGTTCTGCTTGAACCTAGCTGACCGTATGGAACCCATTGACATTCCAAAACAATATATACACATAACTATGTATCTGTGTGTGTGGGTGTGTGTATATATGTATATGTATGTGTGTATATATGTATATGTATATACACACACACACATAATCAGCCAAAATCAGAGAAAAGGAACAGGGATTTAATACCTTTTTTACGCTTATTTTTGTCAAACATGTACTCCTTTCATACGGGTGGCTTTTACAAGGCAACTGCCGTCATTTAATGTTTTCAATTGTAATTGTCTTAATGGAAATGTTAAGATTCATATCTGATTAACATTTTTAATAACTTAGAGGAGATTTTTAACTTTAGTTATTTAAATTAGGTAAAATTATTGTACCGAATTCTCTGTCTAAAGTATATCGGGGTGATTTCCCTGATGTGTACATAAAATCAAGATCCTATTTCACTGCAGCATAAGTGCTAGTGGGACTAGACTAGGCATATGCTATCAGAGAAATAAGGAGTTACTCCAATCAGTTTTCCCCAATCAAAGAAGCCATGTCATTTTTATTTTTAAAAACATACAAGTGAGCCCGATATGGGAAGTTTCATAACTGCTCACTCATGCATTTGTCAGCCAACGTTAAAAAGTAACCAACTCCTCAGGTATTTGTAGTTGACCCTAATGCTTCTATAAGAGAGTAGGTAAAAAAGAAAAGGGTAGATAATCTTTCTTATGCAAACTTTTTTCTTACGTTTTATCTTTCATTTTTGTCTTCAGTAGCATCTTTCACACATTTTGTGCCTGATTTGAAAGGAAGCTGGAGCATCCAAGGAGTGTAGCGTTTAAGTTTCTGTGCATTGACCTGCAGATAAAGTGAAGCCTGGCGGGATGAGGAAGGGAGAGAGGCATGCAGCACAGGGCATTGCAAAGTCCAGCTGTGGGCTTCTGCTCCAGAGGGACATGAGTGGGTTAGGGCTAAAGAGCCGTCTTATTCAAACGCTTGCTATGAAATCTGAGAACACACGGGCAGGTGCTCCTCTCCTTGGCAGTTCATGCAGTATCCAGAATTCTACAACGTTTTAACTGAAGAATTGATCAATGTTCTGATCCTCAAGTGTTGAACTTTTTTGTTTGTTTATTTGGGGCTGGGTTACTGGGTTTTTTTTTAATTATTATTCCTGAAGCTTACCAGATATGAATGGCTAATATTCCATTGTTCTGCTTATTGTAATGGTGAATGCTTTAAGAAAAAAAAGTGTAATTTGCTAAGAATAATTCATGATCTGTTTATGCGATAACTCCTTTTTGTTACAATTTTTTTAAAAAAGGCTATTTTTGTTAATGTAAAGTAACTATTTCAGAGCAAATTTTTTAAACTTATTGCACTAAATACAGGCTCTGTACAAAAAAAAAAAAAAGCCTCAGCATTTTATCATTCCATGGAAGGACACTCTTTTGAAAGAAAGCATTGCTTCCTACCAGAATGAGACAGCAAATTAGACCGGTATTAGGGAAATGCATACAATTAATGTCAGTAGGGCTTATTGAGCAGCTGTTTGCTAATGTGCTTCCTTTCAAAGGGTTGGGCCTTTAAATTGCTGCAAAAGGTAAATTGTATTTTTTTTAAGTATTCGTGTTCTTTAGCTAGGCTAAAATTTGCTAAATGCCTTGGTTTCTTTTCAAAGCTCATGTAATATTTCTGACTTTTCAGAACATCTGCAATAAGAGTCTGAATTTTTTTTTTTTTTTTTTAAGAAAACACAGTTAAGAGCTCATGTCTTGGCAAAATCTGGGAAACCAACATTGTGAAAGTAGCTATTTTGAAACAATAATTCTCCAGAAGTTAACATCTAACACTGACAAACTGTATCATTGTACTCTTTTATATCAGTTGAAAGGAATAAATATAATTATGTAACTAACAATGATCCAAATAGGCGAGAGAGCAAATCATCTGAGAAAATTCAGAATCCCTTCTGTTCCATAGCTACACAAATTTTGGACATTAAGAAACATTGGGAACTAAATTTAGGATTGGCAAAAAGCTGGAAGATGGGTATCAAAACGGAAGACATCCCAGGAGCTAGCTCTTTTAGGAGTTGTCCCTCCAAAGTGACCTGATGGAAGTCCCGAATTTGGAACTTAGGTCCTACTCACGCGGACAAGCCAGCATCACGGACTCTCGCTGCTCCCTGTCCCATGTGCTCACAATCTCAACTATTTGGAAGCCACCAGGAATGCTTTCTAATTATCATTTGCAACTAGAACTGTAATCAGAAAGAAATTTTGTATTTTTGTATAACTCGATTGTGTGCCATTTTATATAACAGGTCCTGTTTTACAAATAAATTTTGTTTTACTAACATTGTGTTTAGAAACTATGATCTATGTGTAACCATGTCATTTGAGTTCCAAAGTAATTGCCAGGCTGTTTCCCCGGAGTAATGTGTGCCATATCGGCAGATACATGCAGATATGCGTACGTTACACAGGCACACACAGAGAGATATTTGATATATGTAACACCACGCTCATGAGCTACATTCTTTGATTTGTTTTATAAAGCCTCGCACAAGCTTTTTTTTTTTTTTTTTTTTTTTTTTTTAGCAGTATTTAAATGCTTTGAGGTTATGTTTGGATACTCCTGCTGCCTCTTTCATCCATTGCAAGTCATTGCTCAGCTAGCTGAGGGCTGGCTGCCTTGTGGCTATTCACTCACTGTCCAAGTGAGACGAGTAGATGCAAAACAAAAGTTATCTGTGAAATGGGGCTACGTGAGTAATTTTATAAACCATTGACTCTGTGTTGTGGTTTTTTGTCTTTTCCTGTGGCGGGTCTTCACAGTTGCACCCAGGACTCACCTTGACGTCCTCTGCTGTAAATCACGGCTATGGCGACCGCAGTATTGTCGTGGTTTCTGCCATCAGATAATCAAGGCTCCGGTGCAGGATTTGGAGTTCCTAGGCTCCTGCCTCAAGAGTAAGCTCTGCTGTCATATAATATGGAAGGGAAAAGGTTGCATTTCTGTCTAAATTTAAGAGATCCATCTTTTATGGGAAGCTTACCAGTGCTTCCGGTAAACGATAGGAATTTAGGGCATTGAAATTGTATAATCCTTGCATGGATGAGCAGAGCTCAGAGCAGGTTGTTGCTTTAAACCATTTAATGCAATGCTTAACATTTAGGGTGAAAGCTTTTGTGCTATCCTATAGCGTAATTAAGTCCTGAGTTACTGCAGTGCAAGTGGCTTAGCTGTGTGTTGGTCCTAACCTTTTTCCATTCCGGTTAAGGAAGAGGCAGTCACTGAGTCTATTCAAAAATTATCCTGAAAATAAGTTTTTCCTTTGTAGAGATGCTTTTGTACTCTTACTTTTTCTTTCTTTCTTTCTTTTTCAGCGAAGGGCATTAAGCTGTCAATTCCCAGTACCACTGGCCTTGGTATCTGCCAAGGGCTCCCTTGTCTTCCTAGGGCAGTTACAGGAACAGTGAGGAAGCTTCCTTTACTCTGGTCCTGAGCTGCTTTAAACCAGAGTAATGCTTCTCTCACCCACTTCCTCAGAACAGCTAAGGGAGCTGCGGGCACCAAATACTTGTGAGGCCGTATCATTGCCCCTGAGGCTTCAACCGTTTCCAAGATGCACCGCTACTAGCTACTAAAGGCCATTTCAGGAGGTAGCCCTCCCTCATCTGCAGAGTAGAATTCTGAGATCAGCTCCCAAACTCGAGCTGCCAGTTATCATGACCTGAACATTATTTTATTTTTGGTCAGTAACCTTCTCGTTCGAATTCTGGGAATTTCCAGTAGCCTTAACATAGCCTCTGAGAAGTTATCTTCAGAAAGGTCTTTCAGCTTTCACCTTTCAGTAAGTAAGTTCTCCACTGCTTTTTTACTGCATCTTAAAAAACATCCCGAGTCTGGAGGCTTATCAGTGTATCTGCCACAGTTAATTTCTGTGCTGTTTTCATGTATTCCCTCTGACAGACAGGAGTGCACTGCAATGGCTTGCCTCGAGTTAGGATGTGGTCCTTGAATACATATTGGAAAATTGTGGGTTCATAAGTAAATGCTAAAGCAGAGGTTTGTGTATTATATATTCATAGCATAGAATGCCTTTTGCTTTAAATGCATATTCATGTACCTTGTGTACTAGGGATGCATGTTAGCCCTTTTGAAAAGTAGGCATCATTCAGATACAGCGGCTGCTTTTGGAATTAGCTCATCTTTGTTCAGTGGCATGCAGCCCAAGTTCTGAAAAAGCCATCTCGACGGTGCCAGAGAAAATCTAAAGCTAACAAACCTAACAACAAAACGAAAGGCTGAACATGTTGTGGGTGCGTATACATTTAAAATAGGGTACTTTCTCCCATTCAGGTTCCGTAAATCGGAGCCAGATTTTTATTCTGCAAGAGGAAGATTTTAATCTGAGATTTAAATCTTCGAAAACACCTTTCTTATGAAAAGCTGCAATGCCGAGTTTTTGAACTTGAGCGCTTCTGTGGGCAGCCGTTCTTTTCTGTAGCAATCCCATCATGCTCTTCCCCTCGCGTTGGTTGCTGCATGTGTGAGCTGGACAAAGGACGCTCCTGTTTCCGTATTGCAGGACAGTGACTGCTTTTGTAAATCACGCGGGCAGGGTGTAAGTGTGATATTTTATGAAGAAATTCAGTAGTAAAATTATGGAAAAGATAGGAAATCGTTAGGGACCCAAATCTCAGGCTGTTTTATTCGGTTTTACGACTTCAGTGATTTCCTGAGGGATAACTGCTCCAGACCAGGGAGTGCAGAATAGGAAAGCTTTCAGGCCCCTCGTAGTCTAGTTAAGGTTGAGCTGAACCTGAAAACCTTGTAATTCCCAAATGTTTCGGGAATTTTTCACTTTTTATTTGCTAAAACCTGAATTTAATATTTGATATTCAAAAGCGGGTTCTTCATCTTGTACAGGGACACGGGCCCCTTTGAGAAGTTTCTGAAAGCAATAGACCATCTCTCCAATGCACATAGCCCATCTATGAACATTTAAGATGCTAATAAGAATTTCAGGGCCCGCACACTGCCAGCTTTCACCCCACCGTGCTCTCAGGGCCTCATGAGCACAAGTCAAAGGCATTTCTAAAGTTGGTTTGATAATGTGTTTTGAAATAAGGTCGTGATTAAGCCTCTACCGAAGATATTTTTAAGATGGTACTTACCAACGTCTGACCTGAAGTCATTTTTATAACTAGAAGACTTTGATTTAGTGCTGGCTTTGGAAATAGAAACCGCACTAATCTGAATGCATCACAAGATTGTCCACGCCAAATCTCCAAGACAGTAAGATTTCTTTCCTTGGAGACGTGAGGGCGTATGTGTCTGGTGGGCAGAGGTGGGTTTTTGGCAAGGTACCAGATTATTTGCAGTGGACAGGAAAATCCAAGAAGAAACGAATAGGAAATCCTGTCGTTTTCCATCTCCCAGAACACTCAATATTTTTACACTGTAGCTCAGATATGAAGTGTGGCGTAGTGTTATCAGTAGATTACCGTCCGAAAATATATCCGTCAGCATGATGAGAACGGTTAATGATAAATTAGCAAACTCGGTGTAGTCTAGCAGTTGATAAGAGTTGTTGTCGTGGAAAGGTGGAAGAGCAGATGCCGGGAGTAGAAATTTAAAAGGAGTTGTTTTTCTCTCCATGCAAATCGAGGTGTCCCTGCGCTGAGTGTTTCTCAGCCGCCCCTGGAGCAGCCTTAGACTACTGCCCATGCGGCTGTGCCTCCCCCCCCCCACCCCCACCCCCTCTTCTTCCTGTGGGGAGCACGTGGACTTCTTCCTGTCTGGACCCGACTATTAGGAAAGGGTGTGGTGTCCACAGGGAGAACTCTCAGGGCCCCTGAAAGAGCTAGCAGAAATCCTTAGAATTGGAATTTCTTTTAACCTTTGGGTCATTACTGAATGGTCAGACATCAAACCATCACCTACATTTTCAAGCTCAAGAAAGCATAGCAAATCCCAGCCCTGGCTGGTGAGGGAAGGAGGAAAGTCAGCTCCCTACCCCCAGAAGAGCTTTAATAAACCACCCACAGGAGCAAATGGAGAGACCACAGGTGAAAATTCCCCTATCGGGTGGGAAAGATAGGGGCAGGTGAGAATGTCCTGACCTTCGCATGTGAATCTGACCCACCCATCCCATCGGTCAGAGAATCCATTTGAGAGAGTTATTTTTTGAGGAATATGTGTTAAGCCATTCCATGTAAGGAAAAGGAAGCCTTGAAAAGGAGAGAAATAAATGGGCACGGTCTGGGGTGGAAGTCAGCGCCAGCACCCTGCAGGCCATTGTACCTGCCGCAGGAACAAGACAGAACGGAGACAGCTCTGGGGCTGATGATCGGGTTCCAGCCGTCTGTGCTCAGAACTTCTTGGCCCTGCTTGTTTCTGCTAGTTTTGATTTTCAGAGAAGGACATCACCTGGGGAAAGTTGCCTTCTACGATATTGCCTTAGTTGAGGTTTTCTGATTTCTTCCCTCCTATAAATGGGTCCTGGGGGCTCCATAATGAAAAGAAGTCTCAATGATACTGTTTCAAAATATTCTTGGTCACTGCCTGCGCTTTGAACTGGTCCTGTAGCCAACGAAGGCAGGTCAGTGGGTTATTAGCTGATATGATTATAGATGTAAAAAACTTTGCAACTAACAAACAAAAAGGTGGGATGATAAGTGTGGAAGGCACCTAACAAACTGATGGAAGCTCTGGAAAAACAACCAAAGACAAAAGTATATCTTCTGAAGACCAAAGGTCCGCCTTTAAGTGTTTGCTGACAAAGCCTTTCCGAGCTCCTAGAACAAGGCAGCCAAGCTTCACAGGCCAGTCAGTGCAATAGGGACCTTTCGGGCCTTCACATTCGGTGTCGGGCCTGGCCCAGCATGTGGGTTGATATGAACAGAAAACACACACCTGTGGGCCTCGATGTCTCACTGCTGTGCCGTCCGGCATGAGAAGTGTGTTGTGGTGCCACATATTTTCTCAACCGACGCATTTTTGGTCTTTTTATTTCCCCATGTGCGTTCTCTTCTGTAGCGTCAAAATGGATTTCATATCATGTCCTGTCTTTGTCCGTTAAGAACTGTGGGATCCCCGGTAAGCTTTCTGTGAGTTCAACAGCTCCAGGCCTTTTCTCTTAGCACTGTTTTGAGTTCTTCCTGACTGCAGTGTCACTGCACTGTATTCGTGGGGGAACATACATGTCGGTGCTCGAACACGCCCCACGGACACGGCCGTGGCCCTAGTGTTTGTGACTTGTCCTTGTTCACGCAGCACACACTTTACGGACAGAGCGCCGTGCTCTCGGAGGACTTTAAACATATGTACATTGAGCAATTAACTTTCTGGAGTTACCGAATCTTGCTGGGAAATTAACTTCCAAGAGCTCTGGATTGGGTGGAATTCCATCCAGCTTCGGAGTGCAATGAGCCTCTAGGAAATGGAGCTTTGACATGTTTGACTTGTGCAGAAATATGAACTAGAAAAAAAAAGTGCTGGTCTAATGCTACGTTTTCTCTGTGTACTGACGCAGTTGCCAGAATTATAACGAGAACTGTATTTTAGTCTAACAAATGTATAGAATTTTTTATGTAATAAATAAAATTTTATAGGAAAGAATGTCATTGTCTACTGTGTTGTGACACTTTCCCCTGGCGGGGGTGGTGATTAACAGCAGAGGGGAGGAAAATACTTTTCCACCCCCCCTTCTGAGCTCTTAGCTGAGACCTCTGTAGTCAAAGACAGATTAATGAGAAAAACACACAAATTTATTAACATGTGTACATGGGAGACACCCAGGGAGAAATGAGCAACTCCCGGAGGTGGCTTAGAATTCAAGTTTAAATATCATCTTTACAGGGACCGGGAAGAGTGAATGATTTTTAGGAAAGATGAACGGGCCCTTAGAAGGTGACAACTTTTGAGAAAGTTTGTCCCTGTGCGGTGTCAACTTCTAGTCTCCTCTCCCGTGATAAGAATCAATCTTCCCTGGTGCATGAAACTCCCAAGAAGGACATTGATGACAACTTAATTCCTTTTGGAGGATCTGTCTTTAAGCAGATAAGGAGCATTTAGAGAAAGCTTCTCCCTGCATTCACTATTTTTCCAGTGCCTACAGCTCAAAATAATCAATATGCCAAAACAGCATTTTTTTTTTTGAGGTGGCCTGTCCCAAACTCCTACAGTCGTATTTTGGGGGTGGTATACTCTGCTACTCTTCAACAGAAAGTAATCGTGAATAGCATCTCAGTTTCAAAGGTAGTCAGTACGCTGCGAGGAAACCGTGGAATTTCCCAGCGATCCCCTCCTAGCGTGGCCTCGGGGCCTTGAAGTATGAAATATAAATGCACTGAAAACTGATTTCCGAAGGACCAAGCGTGTCCACTGCCCAGCCAGGCTTCCTAGCTGCAGTCACTCAGCCTGTGTAAGCTCAGGCTGCAACTGAGCTCAATCGCCAGGCAGTAGAAAAGCCTGTTGGGTAAGGTCAACCTCGGAAGACCTTTGTGCCAGTGCCCTGCTCGTAAATCCAAGCGTACATCTCTGCTGAAGTAGCGGGTTTGTGAAATCGTGGCCATACTGTAGGCAGGAGCTGTGCTTCATGGATGTTTGGGAAAATCCAGCTTGTTTAATCTATTTTCAATGATCTTGGGGACTAAGGAAAGGGTGTTATGAAGTAAAAGGCTTTTGGCAATACCAATAAATCTCCCCTGAGCTGTTCTGTAATTTGGGGTTTTTCCTCAGTGGTTGCTGTACAGAGTGCCCTTTATCACCAAATGTGAGTGATGCCCAGATCATAGCCCTGGGGGTTTCTCTACACCCTCTTGCCAAAAGAACTTGTTAGAGAACATTTGTGAGGGGTCCTCACACACCAGAGGTATCTGAGATACCGAAGAACCTTAACTAGTCTGGACTGTTAATTCTTTAGGGGGGTGATCCTGGTGCTGATGTACACAATGTATAGTTACAGAGACCGTCTAGTGATGACAGAGCTTGTTGCCCAGAATTCTTCTGTCATTTTGGCTGTTCAATCTCAAGTTTTAGAAAATAAAGAAAAACCTAGAGAATTTCTTTTGCAAAGCATACTATTTGTGCCCTCTAGATTTAGATGCAATAATGATTGAAATTTGAGCTTCTTCGAATTGCTGTATAGACCCAACCTCTTGCAGTGTTGAGAGGTATGGAAAGAACCCAGTATCTCATGGGATTGTCTGGCCTTACAGCCTTGACCGAGTTTGCTGTGGGGCTGACCCGGAAGACCACGCCTCCTCACATTAGTGCGTCTTTTAGTTGTGGCAAGCACCGTGGAAGTAAGACATGCTTTGTGCCTTTAATTTGACACTGTGTGTTCACTGTCTGAATCCTAAGAAAAATAATTTACAAGGTGCACCTCGCTTAAATTTAGGGTTCCAGAAAATGCAGAGCTAAGCTATTAGACCATGGCCTGGGCTTATCAGCAATTTCAGTAGAAGTCTTAAAGCTCTCTAGGCAGTTACAAGCTCCCCAGCTTGGTACTGTCCACTAAAGAGGTGAGAGTGAGGGATTGCCTTCAAGGCAACACAGGGCAGTCAGCCTTCCCAACTCACCCTACACCCTAGAACCTTACACTCGGGCACAGGGTATTAGGGGGTTTGTGTTTGGTCTCCTTCTCCATCTGCTGGAAAGGATTCTCACAGCTTACCGCCAAATAAAACAGTTTTAACACAAAAATTTAAAAATTGAACTAAAAAAAGAGACAAATGAAACTTGAGGAAAGGAAATTAGCTGCATAAGAAAACCTAGGCTGAGCATAAGAGTGAACTCTAACTTTTCTGTCAGTCCTGAAGGGTACATAGTTTTACATCTAATAAAATGAAGCATTGAATTGAACTTCAGCAGGAGGGACTGGAGAGGCATTAAAAAGGATGTAAGTAATATTTAATGACTTAGAATAATGTCTACAATGTAGTCAATGAAAAAGGGGATAAAGCAGTTTTTATGGCATGATCCCATTTATGTAAAATCATATTTGTATGCAGTTTTAAATGACAAAACATATAACAGATGCTCTCTTAACCAATTCTGTAGGCCCTGGTAGTTGATGGGTTAACTGAAAATGTTGGTTAAGGGAGAAAATCATTATAAATGAAACATTTTAAAAACCTACAAGTAAGTACTCATTGGTCAGTCCTTGATACAGGTATAACTCTCTTTTTTATAACTCTTTGGCTCCTCTGAAGTTGTCTATTGTCTTTTTTGCATTAACCACACCAATAATGCAGCTGTCCAAAAATGTGAAATATTTATTTCTTTAGAATGGGTCAAGAATTCAGAAATGCTTATGAAGCCAACTGAGCATAGATTCCCAGATGTTTATAATTTCTTTCCAATATGTATAATTCTCACACATACGTAGTTCGAGAGTAATGTATTTTCTATCTAAAGTCTTTCCAAAGCATTCGACTTAGTTTTCATAGAAATTACTCTTTTCATACTCATTTTTATCAATATACTTAATACTGAAATGATTACACCATAAGAATTTAACAACTTCCCCTGGCATTGTAGGTTGGAATAAACATACCTGCTAAGCACGGTCCAGTGTGGCTTAGAACAGGACACAGGTCCCTGAGCGTAGGGCCCACGTCAGGACACTCAGCCTGCCGTGGGCATCAGCCAGTGCACTCTACAGAGGGCTGGACAGAGGGCTGGAGAATGTCGGCTAATCTGATGGTTAAGCACAAGTCAGCCAAGAAAGCCACCCTTTTCCCATCAAAATAAGAATTACGATTATGTCTGTGTTATGGGATTATGGATAGTTTATTTAATTTTTTCTTAGCTGTATATTTAAAATATTCCTGTATATTTTATATGAAAAAAATATAGTTACATTAAGGAGAAAATAGCCAGATAAATACAAAAAAGCAACCGTAACTAAACCCAGGTGATAATAGGACAATGGAGTAGAAGAGAGTTCCCAAAACAAATTCGATTATTTGTAACGATGTAGTAAGAGCTAAGGATACACCTCAAAGAAATAAGAAAGGAAAGAATCCATTTAATAAATGGTATTTAGGACAATGAGCTTTCAGTTTGAAAACAAATCTAAGTCAAATCCAAATGGATTAAGGAATTTTTTTTTTTAAATTAGAGAAAGGTCAGGGGAAAGAGTGAGGAGGACCTAGCAAATTTAGAAGTGTTAGGAAAACAATAGAAACCATAGACTGGAGGGAGTGGGGAGACCCACATCTCACACTTTGTGGAAAACGTGACGAGTCAGGCCCTTCCGATGCCTGTACTCCGCCTTCTGTAGCAGTGAGCTGATAGCACCCACTTGGACCCCACCAGCATTTCCTGAGACCTCCTCTGGTCAGCCCGACTTATATTCCGGGAACTCGGTGAATACGCACTCCCTGATCCTAACTGGCTCACATCCGAACGAGGAGATAGGTAGCAGTGGGGATTGTAAGTACAGAGTGCTTCGGGAGCACATAGAGAGGTGTTAGGGGCATTAGGAGAAGCTCTCTGAGCTAAGTCTTGAAGGATGAGCAGGAATTAGCCAGATGATGAAAGGCAAGGCGGGGGGCAGAGAGCGTTCACCCAGAGGAAGAGCACAGGCAGCCACACAGCAGCGTGAGGAAACACCAGTGGTTTTGGATGTCCAGAGCCAAGGATATGTGCACGTGCAGCAAGAGGTGACCCTGGGGAGGATGCAGAAGTCTGGCATGGGCACTCAGGCCTACCGAGAGGTGCCGGCAGCCTGTGATAGGATTGGAGGGGGAGCCCCAAAGAGGAAGACTAGGGGAGAGGAGGCCAGAGAAAGAGGAAGATTCCAGTGGCACACTGAACAGGCCTGGTGACTAAGTAGGCCTGGGAGGAGGGGGAGGAAATCACGGAGGCCTCCACTCTGCATGCTGTATGCCTCTCCTTCGTTTAAAGATAGGGGTTTGTGCCCGGCGTCCGATTCCTCCAGCCTCTGATTCTCTAAGTCGCTGAACAGTGGAAGTGTTTGCCTTTCTTCTCAATGTTGTCTGATGCAAAGTCTCTGCAGTGATAAGAAGGAGCCAGCTGGAGAAGAGTTTGGGAGTCTGAAGATATTCTTCTGTGCCAACAAGTTTTTTTTCCACACCCCGATGAGTCCAATCTACCTAATTTTTCAAAAAAAGAGATCCCAATCTAACAGTGGCTCGGGCAGCCTAGGCAACTGCAAACCTTTTCTTAGTGGGTCTAACTCTGCCTTTTCCATGTGCCACCTTAACATCTGTGTGCTTTTGTGCTAACAATAAACATGCCATGTGTTTTTAGTGTATGTACATTTATATATTGGTGTTCCTTTTTGTTTTTCCAAACAGGCTTAGATACAATAAGGTTTTTAAAATAAAAATAGAAAAGCAAAGACGTAAACAGGAAGAAACAAATATAGTAGACTCTGTCAAACCTATTGGGACTATTATGGTCACTATAAAATGAGACATTAAATACTTTAAGCTTCCTAGCAACCTGAAGTGAAAGGAAAACACCAAGGTTTATAGAACTGTGTTATCTGATGGAAGAAGACATGCATTCTTCAAGTTACTGTGAAAGCAAAAATAATCTGCGTGTGGATCTTGAATTGGGGTTTGGTGGTGCTGAGCTGGCGCCAGCCCAAGCATGAAATTTCCTGATTCTTTTCTTTCTATTTTTTTCTTTTACTTCTCGATTTGATTCTTTAACTTAATTTGTTACCTCGTCCTTAGTCAAATATGCCTCAGTTAGGGATTATAAGTCACATACTTAAGTACTGAGTTGGCCAAAAAGTTCATTTGGTTTTTTCCATGTGATGGCTCTACTAGCACTTAGTGGTCTTTAAATTCACTGGAAAGAATTTTGTTAGATTGTATTGTGACCGCTGTCATACAGTGTGCATTTAAAAAAACTCATCAAAATTGGTGAATTTTTGTGTAGCCATTTTAATATTGAAGATGGAAGAAAATACACAACATTTTCAGCATGTTATGCTCTATTATTTCAAGGAAGGTAAAAATGCAACTAAAATGCAAAAAGAAAAAAAGAATTGTGAAGTGTACAGAGAAGGTGCTGTGACTGATTGAATGTGTCAAAAATGGTTTGAGAAGTTTCGTGCTGGAGATTTCTCACTGGATGATGCTCCACGGCCGGGTAGACCAGTTGAAGTTGATAGCGATCAAATCGAGACATGGATTGAGAACAATCAACGTGAGAAGATAGCTGACATACTCAAAATATCCAAATCAATAAAGTTGTTAGCGACAATGAAAAATGTGTCTTTTATTTTGCGGAAAAAACTAAACAGACTTTTTGGCCAACCCAATATGAATAAAACAGAAAGGCCGTCTTCATTTATTCTAAAGACATTTACCAAGTCCTATATTGACTAATGATACAGAAATGAGAGACCCAGTCTTTTGCCTTCCAAAACCTCACCGTCTGTTTAGGAAGCAAAGGGGTAAGTAGCTGATTGTGATATAATGTATCAGCTGCTCTAACAGAGTTAACTCCGGGGCAGCATGGAGACTGCCTGAAGGGGGAGGGGCAGGGGAACAGGGATGTGGTAAAAAAAAAAAAAGAAGAAGACGAAGAAACAGACGCAGCAGGCTTTTGGGAACAGCATGCCTGCTGGCTCCTTCATGCTTTTGACTTACCTCCGTCGTTCTTGGAGCACTTTCTTGTTTGCTGACACAGCCCAGGTGTGCCAGGTTCATCTTGGGCTTCTCTGTCTCAGCTCTGTGACCAGTCATGTCTTCAAGGAACCCTGGTTTCTTTTCATGGAACTTGGTATTTAGACACCGAGATCTGGGCACTAGATGACCTCATTGTGGTAGCTATTCCTGAAAATATAGAAAACTGGCTTTCCACCCACTGCCACTTTGGAATACTATTTTTATTGTTTTATTGAAAAGACAGCATGAAAATATTGAAAAAAATCACACCCCTTGCCCACATCTTTGTTTCAAATCTGTTTTCATTGGAACATTCCTTCAGTTCTGCATAGAAATGAAACATATATATATGCAACCATATGTCAGTTCCTTATGTCCTCCTTTTTTTACTTCATCAAGTCCTAAATATTTCTTTGTGCTGCTACAAAAGCCCATCCCTCTCCTCCTAAATGGCCCCCACAGTCCCACTGAGCAGCTGTGCCCAGCACACAGTCTTCTTCCTCCCCCAGTGTGGGCCTGCAGTGGCTTTTAGATTTTAACTGTTAAGAGGTAGGCCTGAAAATCTAGCATCTATGTGTTTGCTTCAGTTGATTTGTTCCTTTGGATAAGTTCCCAGGAATCAGAAGAGACTTTTTTTTTTTTAAATAACAGTTTATTTTCCTCCCTATCTTTTTTACCTTTAATTTTCACAATTCTTTCTCCTTCACCAATGCCCGAAACCCCTACAGTGGTTTGGAGTCTCACTGGTCATTCATGAGAGTAATAAAGCAAGGAGTGCCGGCCAGGTGCCAGATTCTGTGCTACATGGTGTACAGATGCGTGCTTGTGTCTGCGTATGCCTGTGTATTTTACTCCTCACAATAAATGGACAAAGTAGGTCTTCTCTGAGGGAGCTGAGAGACAAAGAGGTTAAGGAGTATGTCTGGTGACAAGCGGTAGATCCAGAATTTGACCTGAATTCTTTCTTGCCCCAAAGCCCTTGAACAGTCCCGTGCTACAGCACCTGCACTGCCGTGATGTTTGCTGGGCTGCCTCACTCGCTCCCCCCACTTAGGTCGCACCTCCCATTTGTCTTTAGCACCGCCTGGTTCTGGGACCTGCTCCTGTTGATCCAAATTACAAAGGACAAGGCTCTTAGGGAGCTAAGCAGAGTGAGAGGGAATATGAGTGGAATAGTCATTAATTGAAGGACTAAGCCTAAAGCTTGCTAATTAATTTCAACCCGAGGGAGGACTCCAGTAGAAGAGGCAGACTCCAGATGTGAGTAACAACAATAAATCCCAAAATAACAGCTGCTGAAAAAAGACAGAAGTTTACGTCTCTCACCCGTTGCCCAAGGCAATGCGTTGCTGTGCTTCATTGTCGCATGAGCTCCAACTCCAGCACACGCGTGTCCCAGATGAGCCGTGTGACTTTGGCTTCAGCCTCTCCAGGCCCTGCCTTCCCACACGTGTCATAGAGTAATAGCGGCCAACTGAAGAAAGTTTTTGTGATGATGAATTCCATTACTATAGGTAAAGTGCATAGGGCAATGCAGGTGCTCGGGAAATATCAACTCTTGTTTTTGTTGGTATTTTGCCTTAGTCTTGGAAAGTTTAATATTTTCACCACTGATATGGATTAAAAAAAATGAAATTTGTGACCAAGAATACAGTTTCTCTCAATATTTTTGTTTCAGTCTTTGATAATCAGTCACCTGACTTTTAGATGGACATCTAGCCATCCAGAACAATGACGGCATTTCTCAGTCCCCTTGCAGCTAAGTGGTACCCAGGTGACTCAGTTGCGGGATGTAAGTGGAAATGACATGTTACTACCAGAATATGTTTTTAAAGATTTTTTATTTATTTATTTATTTATTTATTTATTTTTAGGTACAGGAGAAGAGAGGGAGAAAGAGAGGGAGAAACAGCAATGTATGGTTGCCTCCTACATGACCCTCACTGGGGACCTGGCCCGCAACCCAGGCATGTGCCCTGACTGGGAATCGAACCGGGACCCTTTGGTTCCCAGCCCGCACTCAATCCACTGAGCTACACCAGCCAGGGCCAAAATATGTTTTTAAAGGGAAAGGCCATTGTCCCTTTCTTGATTTTTTCTTCCCTGCTAGCTAGAATTCAGCCATGATAGGTAGAGGTCCAGTGTCCAGCCTGGACCACCAGGACCTTGAGACTTGAAGCCGTGCATTTCGGAGCAGGAAGATGCCTGTATCCCAGACACTCTGGCACAGCAGATCAGCTCTGGGCCGAGGCCCTTCAGACTTTTTAATTATGTTAGCTGTCTTACGTTAGCAACTGTTACTTGTTTTTTTTTTTAATTCCAGCTGAACACAGTCCTTACTGCTACCAAAGATATATTTTAAGGTGACTTAAAGCTAAAAACTCTAGCTGTATAGCTCATTGGGCAACAAGGAAAGCTCAGGAGCAATGAACTAAATCTGACAGCATGGAGTTTAGTCATGATAAGGTAAAATGCTTCCTTGGGTCTATCAAACCAGCCTTTAGTGGCCAAATGAGCTTCATGTGGCTGGGGTGGGGGAGGTCCTGACTGGACGACTTGTAAAGGAGATGGCAGAGGTGCCTGTCACAGGGTAGGCATTCAGTGATGTGTGTCCCCCTGCCCCGCCCCTTCTCCGCAAGCATCTGAGTTAAGTGTGCTCTGTATGAACAGAGAGTGGGATGTTTCAGTTCAGGAGATTTTAGGTTCTGTTAATAGCATGGTGTACTGCAGAGGAAGGGGGTGACTTTGCATTACTTTTTATGGGTCAGTCGGGACACAGAATATAAACAAATGGGAGTGTTTTCCCAGTCACACCTGGAAAAGGCATCTACTTGGAAAAGAGACCTCTTGGGGTGGGGGAAGGGAAGAGAAATGATCACAGTGTTCAAGTGTCTGAAGGGATGCAACAGAAACAAAAAAGCTTCTATAATCATGTCCAAAGCCCCTAAAGAGTTATAATGATTAATTGGAAAGACAGATTTCATCAATCAACTAACATGCTAATCACCTCTTGCTATCAAGCTGACATGGGGACTGATAATTGCCTTACCCGACATCTGTTCTGCCCTTGTTTCTAGAGAATATAGCCCAGATGTTATTCTGGTCAGCCAAGTGCCCGGCTAAAATTCCCACCTTCCCAGACTTCCTTGAAGGTTGAGGTGGCCATCTGACACAGTTCTGGCCGACAAGATGTAAGCTGACCTATAAGGGAGAGTTCCAAAAAGGCTTTGCCCTCTAGACAGAGGTTCAACCCATCCTCCTGGCTTTCCCCTTCTGCTGCCTGTCTGGAATATAGACGTGATGCCCGGAGCAGCGGCAGTCATTGAAGAAGTAGGAACAAAAACCACCCGCAAACCACAGCAGATCAGAAAGACAGAAGAAGCCTGGTGCCTGGAAGACATCCTGGCACAGCTTCTCCCGCTTGAGCTTGCCGTCTTCTGGATTTCCTCTTACATAGGAAGAATCAGTCCCTTTCCTGCATAAGCACTGTGTCCTGTTTCTTGTCAGCACAGCTGAGATGCAGTCCTAACCCAGGCACGATGCGAAGTTCCAGAGGGGGAAAGGCTTTCCTGCGGAGCCACTGCCTTTTCCTGCTGAGCTGACAGGAGGTGAGGAAGAACGTCCCCCAAACTGGACCAGTCCCAGGACGAACTGAGCTCCGGGGAGAAAAGGGCTCCCCTGACCCCGGAGGAATGTGCCCAGAGGCTGGGATATTGCAAAGCAGTATTGAGTGTGGGGTCAAAGGTTAGAGTCAAGGACCTTTACACGCCATTCCAGAGCAAAATCGTTCCTAATGGTCCGTTTAAAAAAAGAATAGCTGGACTAAGTTTTGGTCACTGAGCAGATAGTGTTCTCCAGCTGTTATCTGCAGGAGAGAGAATACACCACTTTCGTTGAGGTTTCTAAGAAAGCACTCTCTCTCAACCCCTCAACCATGTTGTGGCAGTTTTGACTTTCTAATGGAATTTTGGCTTATGTTTTATTTGTAGTAATGTAATTTATCCCACTTTTTTCGCTACTAGGATGGGTTTTTATTTATCTTGAATTTATAAAGTTAACATGGCAGCGAAACAATACTCAAACACTAACGGGTTTATTTGTTTTGTCTGCATTTTAAAGCCATGGATTTATTATTTTTTGTCTGTGTTTTACAAACGAATCTTAGTAACACAATTGCTTTCTAACTGTATAAGTGGAATGTTTACATCCTTTAAGCCACATGTCTATGAACTAACCATTAAGGATCAGTTAATTGGCAGACTTTCTGTAAATGTGTATTTTTTATAGGGAAGGGGGGCTCTTTCCCTCTCAGGGTGGAAGCCAGGTTCTTAGATGGGGTGAACGCAGGAAAGGATAGGCTGCGTGTTGATCCCTTGATGGTGGTCTCACGCCTGAAACGGGAGAACGAGCTGCACCGCTTTGCGGAGGTGCCCGCTCGACTGGCATGCTGTAAGGGCTGCGATGGTTGTGCATTGCGTGAAAGAACAAATGGGTCCTTTTCCAGCCTGGCTGCCTCTGCGATGGTATTGCACAGTCTGCCTGGGGCAAATCAGTGTTTCTCCAAGTGCATCACAACGGGACAATAAGAAGGTGGTGCTTAGAAGGGAAATCACTCCGTGCTCCATCCAGATCTACTGAATCAGAGTATCTCAGGAATCTGCATTTTAACACCTCCCGCCCCCCAAAAGTGACTCTCCTGTATAGTAAGCTTTGACAACTACAGTGTGTATACTGGCTGTTCCAGCTGGCGCTTCCACTGAGGGGCAGGACCTTCAGAGGCAGCCAGATTCCAGGGGGAGCAGGATTTTTGGTGACCGTCCTTGAGAGGGCAGCGTAGCAATTGGCTGATCTCTGACGACACCTGCTGGTGGAGAAGAACTATTAGCAAATGCTCAACCCCTCCAACTACAAAGCTGTTTTTTTCCTATAGAGCCTATGATATTGAGGGTGTTTTAGTGTGTGAATTCTAACAGCGGTGATTACTATACCCAAAGCACCAGGAATCTGAGGGACACCTGCTGTTATATCTGTATTCTTTTTTTACTTGCTGCAGGGAGAATTAATAGACAGTTGAAGAATATTGTTCTTCAGTTATCTTCCATGTTTCTTAGAACACATGTTCCTATTTTACACTCATTTCACAACACTACCCACTTTGAGATTTCCTTTCAAAGGGTTTCCTGAACCCTTCTTTGTTGAAGGGTTCAGGAAACAACATACTTTTTTTGTGGTTGTTTTGGGGAAATAGAAGCTAACTTCTGCCTGTCATTGAGGACTCCAGGCAAAATAAGGAAAAAATGTTCATATCTTAGAGCAACTGGTTCCCTTCCTTGACTCCCCACCTAACATACGCCCGCCCTCCTCTCAGGGAGGAGGGGCAGGTGTGTGTAATGCGCAGAAATGGTCGGGGAGGAGGGGCGGGCTTCGAGTCTTCCGAATCCTCCGCGGGCATCCGCAGGCCAGAAGTCGCCCAAAGAGAGACTGGTCTGTGCTCAGATACAGAGGCGCAGAATGGCTTATGGGGTATTTCACTTAGAAGGCAGTCACATACAAATAATTCACTCTTGTCAAGGGTGAGTCTGGAAGTGATAAGAGATGGAGCCAAGCAGTCAGGCCAGGCCTCACCTACCTGCTGAGGTTAGATTTCACCCCATAGGTGGTGACTAACACCTGAAGAGTGTGTGTAAGCTTATAACTTGCTTTTTATCAGATTGTTTATTCCACTGGAATATCAATGCACAAAGTATAGCACCTCCTTTTTAATCAGTGGGTGGTCGAACCTGAGTCCAAATTCCTGATTAAGGTTATATCTAGCAGTTGAAAGTTGTATGCAGATTCAACACAAAAGGTCCCAGTTGATTTGGAAAGTCTCTTAGCATTTGGTAATTAGATTTGGCCTGTGCGCTGTAATAGGATGTTCTTTATACGTATATATTTGGCAGAGCTGTATCTCTGTGCCTTTTATTTCTGAGAATTTGGGGAGGGGCCATTAATATTGGCCAGTTACTGGCATCTTTAATTTGACAGTTCGAATTGTCACATATGTCTCAAGTGCCCTGTTGCAGCTAATCAATACTGCATTTGTTTTATTTATAAAACCTTAAGAAATATTCAGGTAAGAGCTGGAAAAGTCACAATAAAAAATAAAGCATGGCCCTGGCTGGTGTAGCGCAGTGGATTGAGCGCGGGCTGGGAACCAAGCAGTCCTGGTTCGATTCCCAGTTGGGGCACATGCCTGGGTTGCGGGCCAGGTCCCCATGAGGGCCATGTGAGAGGCAACCATACATTGCTGTTTCTCTCCCTCTCTTTCTCCCTCCCTTCCCTTCTCTCTAAAAATAAATAAAAATAAAATCTTTAAAAAAAATAAAGCATGGTCTAGATATATTCTTTCTACATCACCCAAGGCAGCACTCGCATGAATTAGTTTACATAAACACTTGCATGCATTAGGTTCTGTGCTGCCTCCATTTCTGCCCTCACAGGCCCCCTGCACAGCTTTGCCCATCACGCAGATGCCAGGAAAACCCCACAGGTGTCCTCATTAGGGCCAAAAGCTGGGCACCAGTTCATAGCCAGGGCCTAAGGCATGACATAAATCAATTCATTATTTTCTGCATAATTTTTTACCTTTTAAAATGAATAAGTGACCATGGATCTACTTCCATGTTGCTTTTCACAATGGGGAGAAATGCGGTGACGCTACCCAATCACGACCTCCCCTCATGAAAGACGGATAAACAGAATCTGTCTCTCCCCACTCCCTTCTACTCGGTCTTCAGCCACACTGTGCATATCCTTACATGCTTGGCATGGTCCCCGCCCCCTCCCCAATTCTGTAGGAAGTCACTTAACTTTTCCTCTTTCTTTACCTGGCAAAAGGAGCTAATAATACCACCTTTTGGGGATTAAATGAGAAAAATATGTTTAAAATGCCTGAGACCAGCACTCAGCGCAGACCAGGTCCTTCATAAAAGTGAACTCCTTTCCCTTCTGTTTCTATCCTTCTCTTCATTCGAGAGTTAAGTCATCAAAACTCCAGAAAGGCCCTGGCTGGTGTGGCTCAGTGGGTTGAGAGCCAGCCTGCAAACCAAAAGATCACCCGTTTGATTCCTGGTCAGGGAACATGCCTGTGTTGCGGGCCAGGTCCCCAGTTGGGGGAGCACCAGAGGCAACCACACACTGACGTTTCTCTCCCTCTCTTTCTCCCTCCCTTCCCCTCTCTCTAAAAAAATAAATAAAATCTTTTTTTAAAAATCCTCCAGGGAGCACACAGCCTTTAGACTACTACTGGTGATAAGTAGCCATTAGTTCATGATGTTCTGGGCTGTTCTATGGGGCTTGCCTCATAAACAGGTGAATTCAATAAGACGCCTTTTCTTCACTTACAGATTTTGTGTCCCAATCACTCTGTAAAGATTTTGAGTTTTTTCAAGTATAGAGTCTGACAGTCATTAACCAGCCAGCTGCCCACCCTCCCCAGTTGCTGTTCTGAAAGGAATCCAGTTCTGTCAATATTTGCTCACCACTGGACAGGGCTCACAACCTTGATGTGATCCCCAAAGCCAGAAGCCCCTGAGCTATGGGCGGGGCCACCCCATCTGCATAGATAAACAGTTGGTGCCCCAGAAGCCTGACCTCACATCAGGAGAGGGTCTCCTCGCCCCTGGTGCTGAGTGTTGACTGTTCTTATTGGCAGATGTTACCTAACAGACCCGCTGTCTTGCCCATCAGTCAACAGCCTAAAGGGCATCACTCTCAAAGGCTGGTTCAAGTTAATCTTTGACTGAAAGGGACAACAGCATGTGTGCAATGGGACAGTCCCCGTTGCACCCATCCCGTAACGTCACACTCGCCTACTCTCAATATCCTGGAAATGCCAAGGTGTTGACAAGTTGTGACCGCACAAAGTTTGGCAGTGAACATGGCAGTCAAAATTGAGCCAAGTGACTGACACAAGACTGAAAAGCCGCAAAAGAAAAAGCTGCAGAACCCTGGCATTAGCTCGGAGACGTGTGACGAGGAGCGTGGTAGTTTGCACAGCTTCAGTGCTTCTGAGGAGCCCTGATACCAATGCCGGCCTAAGAGGGGCTGCGAGACAAAGCCGGTGACGGACATGGGGAGATAATAATGATGCCGAAACATTACCCTGCTTCATCTGTACTTCCAATTTTAAAGGATGTCCAAAATAATTTTTATTTTAGTGTTTAATAAGCTCAAAGGGTAGGAAAGAAATTGTACCTGCATTGTAATTTTGCAAAGGGAGTATTTTTCAGGAAATACATACATCCGGAGAAAAAGCCTTTGGACAGACGATGTTCCAGTCTGAGATTAGGATGGTCTGAACTTCCTATACTGCGGGAAGCTTCTTGTGTGCCCTGGATCTCCTACGTTGCGGGTGCAGCCAACTGTTAATTGCTAGTAGAAATCAGTTTAGTAATTCCTACCTTCAGACAGGTTCGGAAGGCCTCGTACAAGACAGTGTGTTTCCGCGCTGTCTGCTCTGATGGTCAGAGAGCAGAGCACCTTCCACAGAGCTCTCCACTCTGTCTCCTGGAATCGCTGGTGCCCGAGTTGTCTGGCCGGCCTTCAGTCCTTTGATCAGAGGGCTTCTTAGTCTGCCATTATTCAGGACAAGTGCCACCATCTCCAGAGCCCTGTCCAACCAGGATCTCCTGATGTGGACGGAATGCACCCCACTGCCTGCAGCCCCCCAATGTTCTGGCAGGAAGAGAGAGGAGAGACTAAATGCCCTATTTGCTTCTGAGGGAGGAAGTTAAAGCACTTGATTAAATAACAGTCATGGTCATCTGTAACATTTATTATTTAGGAAATGTTGGCCTCCTATTGAGAATCAAACATTAAAGTTATTGCAACATAATTTTTGATGGAGACATGAGGGGGAGTTAGAAAGACACTTTCCTTTCACTTGGAAAACCTTCTCTTTTTACACATCTCTGTCTTTTCTTCCAAAGTCAGTCCATCTGTAAAGTGCCGGGAGGTTGAGCTGATTATAGTCAGCGATGCTTATTTGACTAGGATGGCCTAGATTGATCAGCTGTTGTGTTCCTTGAATATCCTACTGAGCAAAGAACTACAAGAGCCCATTCAGAGAGACACAGACATATAGCATACTTTTGGTAAATAAAAAGTGTTCAACTGTTGAATAAACTGACAGGTATCTAAAGTTCCAAAGGTTTAACCATATCATATATTTTTATTTTCTTAAAGATTTTATTATTTATTTTTACAAAGAGGGGAAGAGAAGGAAGAGAGGGAGAAAAACATCAGGGTGGTTGCCTCTTGCATGCCCCCTCACTGGGGACCCAAGCTGAAACATAGGCATGTGCCCTGACTGGGAATCAAACCCAGTGACCCTTGGTTCACAGGCCTGGACTCAATCCACTAAGCTATACCAGCCAGGGCAACATCATGTATTTTTAGAAGGCAGATGTTAAGCCTTTTAGAAATCATTTTACTTTTAACTTATTTTTCATTACAAAATGATACCTGGGGCCCTGGCTGGTGTAGCTCAGTGGATTGATCATGGGCTGTGAACCAAAGGGTCGCCAGTTCGATTCCCAGTCAGAGCACATGCCTGGGTTGCAGGCCAGGTCCCCAGTGGGAGCCACGTGAGAGGTAACCACACATTGATGTTTCTCTCCCTCTCTTTCTCCCTCCCTTGCCTTCTGTCTAAAAATAAATAAATAAAATCTTAAAAAAAAAAACCACGATACCTGGAAATAGTTCCTCTGGTTTTCAAATAGGTGGTCTGATAAATAAAATGCATTAATATTTTATGAATCAGATGTGTGAGAATGGTATACACTGCTCCATTTACCGAACTCTTATTAAGTGAAAGCTACTGAACTCTGGGCTTTACGGATTCATCTCTTTAAATCCTTCTAACAATCACGAGATGTAGGCTTTGAAAGGTGAGAACACAATGACTCAGAGACGTAAGGAACTTAGTAGAGGGCAGAGGGCTTCTAGCAAGTTATGTAAGTGTGAGAACCCAGCTACTAACAGAACTCTGGGTTCCAGTGGCTTATATAGCAGCAATGGTCAGAGAATACAGCAGCAATTGTTGGAAGCCAACCTACATCAGATCCATGAGCACTGATTTGCGGAGGACTAGCCCCACCCATTTCTCGGCAGGGTCGGATATGGGCAGGATGCCGCTACACGGCGGCAGACAACCAGGGGCAGTTCCCGCAAGTCTGGCTTGTGGCTTGCATGGTGTAGATGTGGCAATGCTTATTTGACCTCTAAAAAACAAAGGACTGCACAGCAGAAGGTGACCATGGGCAGTCCACCTGCAAGTCTCACTCTGTGCCGGCTTGCTTTAGCACTCCTGAGAGTTAGAACAATTCTAATGGCTTGTAAAATGTTGGAAGCTAATCATCCTGGCCATCCCCACACATCAAAGGGTTAAGGAGCGGTTAGCCATTTAGCAAGCCAAGCCGCCTCAATGCAAAAAGCAAAGCAGTCTGTTAATCGATGAGAGAGGCCTGGGAGAAGTCATTACTAAAAATACTTTAAACCATTCTCCCTGAATTTCAGCAATTTATTGTTCTTCTTTAGACCAGAGATATAGGAAAAGATTTTAATAGCTAGGAAGTTTAGTCAATAGCCATAGACGTTAGTTAAGATTTATACCTCAGAAAGTTTGTAGATAAGGACCATCTGTTGCTTAGGATTCCAAGGACACTGGCAAATGTTTATACTTCAAAGAACAGCTAATTGGGTTAGAAGTACCTTGAATTAGACGACATCTCTCTCTTTCAAACTTCCTAAGCACAAAGACTTACCTCTACGTTTCTAATTGCTAATTTAGAGTTATCTAGGACCTAAGAAAATACATACATATATATATATATATATGTCTATCCAATTATTAGTGCTTAAAATAGTTAGTACTAATTTTATTTCTAGCTGTTTGATGATGATTCCTATCAGCATACCCATTTGTTTAACATGAGTAGAATTTATAGTCTTTTTAATTGCTCAACGTGTTATTTCTTGGTGATTTGTAACTTGCAGCTGTCCTTTACTAATTGTGTAAGATGTGTGTCTGCTTTTTATCACTACTGTTGTAAAAAAAAATGCCTTGTCTTTAAAATAGAGATAGTTCCTTTGTTCGAGAGTTAGTTTAGTTTGGAGGCCGAGAGACTAGCAAGAAAGCTGGTCTCTCATTTTCAATAAACTGAACTAAAAGGCACCAAAAAGAAGAGTGTCGACTCCACTTCAGTTCCGCCTCACCGTCACCTCCTTCGGAGCTACCCACACCCTTAAGGTTGCAGGAAGCTGGACTTCTGCAAGCAATACTCGTAAACAAGTCTTGCTTGGGGTTCACAATACTCCAGGAATCTCCCTTCACTTCCTTTGGCACACAGGTGCATTGCCACTATTTTCAGCCGTGTGGGGGCCTAAGTCTTCCAATAGTTAGCAGTACATGGTGCTATGCACGCTGAAGTCTTTCTCTAAGTGCCAACTGAGAGGGAAAAAAGAAGATGTCATTGGGTTGGACTCCTTATCTGAGTGGCGACAATAAGGAAGCCCACCAGTGCCTGGTTTAACTCAAGGTCAGAGTCAAATCTAGCAACTTGGGTGCTCAAGCCAAGTAGTATGACATCTACCCTCAATCAAGAGGGTGGGGCGGGCCCTAGTGTGCACCAAGGGGCCTCACACTGGGGAATGCCTGCCCTGGCCCGGGGTCTCCTGCTCCATCTTTCTCTATCAGCTGCCATGAGACAGACTCCTGGCGGGGGCACACCTGCCTCATGACCTGGAGAGGTAATGTGGCCGCTGTTCAAGAGGGTAGAATTGGCATCGTATTTTAAGAATTTGGAAAATCAGACCCTCAAATTAGAGTTCCTTGGGGAAAAGCCTGGTCTCAGTGTCCTGTTTGTTGTCTGCAATATTTTCTTCTTCCATATCTCAGAGTGGCGTCGCCAACCTAAATGAAGACGAAATTTTAACACATTTGGCCTCATAGAAAGAAAAGGTGTGTAGGTAGGATATCCGGGCCATCCACTTCAAAACTCTGGAGTCTTCCATAGTCTTCCTCCTCCCCAGTCATGTCCAGCCCCCAACAAGGAACAGAGCCAGATTGATCTCAGGCCCTGTGTAGGACATAGTAGGTGCTTGACAAAAGTTTCGTTACTGAATGGACAAAGGAAAAGTGAGAGGGAGGGAAGGAAAGAAAAAGAGGGAGGGAGACTTAGAAATTCCGTATTCAAAATGTACCCTAATGTCAGGAAACAATTAGCTCTTTTAAAAGTTATTTGGCAATGTGTATTAAAAATCTAAAGAATGTGCACATCTGTTAAACCAGCAATTCTGTATTTAGAAAGGATGTGTGAAAATATTTTGCTGTAACTCAACATATTTCTTGTGTTATAAAATATTGCAATCAACATAAATGTCCCACAATAGGGAATAAGGTCAATGAATTATAGTACCTCAGAACCCATTTCTTCCCCTGGTCTTTCCCAGTCATAAACTGTACCACCATTAAACCAGTTGCTCCAGCTGCAAACAGAATCCTTTCAAAATGTTCCTCCCTCTCTTTCAACCTGTCGTTTCAAGTCCCATTGTTTTCCAAAATGTACAGGAAGTCATTTTATAGATGTATTAACTTAAGCAAGCAATAGATGGCCTCAAGCCTAAAAGCCGATGTATACAGAAGAAATTAGTATTTTCAAGGATTTACTCACCATGGGCACAGAAGAAATACATTGGTTAAGTAGCCAGGTAAGTGGCTGTTGATGATGCCACCAACATCAGGGAGGTGAAATTAATTTAACTGAAAGCCATAGAGAAACATGGACAGGGATAATGATAGAGGATTGTACACATAAAACAGTCATGCAGTACTATACTTTATGGATGATTTAAGAGATTTTTCAAAGTTAATTTTGACTAGATGTAGTCAGTACCACCTTAGTAACCTGAGCATCAGGGTCCTCACTTTCGCCCTCCTCCCTCTGGACTCATCCTGAAGGGCAAGGAGTCTATGGGCCTAAGAAACGGTGCCCACCCGAAGCCCACCTCCTCCCTCCAAGACCACACTGGAGAAACCCAGGGCCCTAGAACTCCCTTCTCAAACCAGGCCTGCACAAGTCTCTTCTCCAGGCACTCCCTCCTGAGGGTGGATCCTGGCCGTGGCAGGTGGTGTGGATGGAGCTTGGACGAGTGGGCTCAGGTGTCCTCAGGGGAGTGTGAGAGAGAGATGCAACTCACCATGTGGGCTGGAGCAAAAGATGGGGAGAGGAAGGAAGCAGGTCTTCTGTTTGTCCTCTTGCTTCAGACCCATAAATGCTAGCAGCCATCCTGGATAAACTGATTACTGCCAGCTATCTGAATGAATCAACTCCCTCACTCCACCATACCTCATATCCATCTCTTATTACCTCTCCACTACTCCCATCCCCATCATCTCTCGTTTGGGTTATTGCTGTACTCCCCTAACTGGTCTCCAGTGTTACGCCCTAGATGCCCAATCTGTTCTCCTCCACAAAGTAGGCAGAGTGAACCTCCTCAAATATAAATCAGATCATGTTCCTGCCACAGACTGAAAATACAGCACACACTACTTGTCACGGCATGGAAGCCTTCCAGCTTCGTCTGTCTCAGCCTCACTACCTGTGAGCTCGCTGGCCATCTTCCCGTTTCTAGTGCTTGCTAAGAATTTTCCCACCTGGGGGCCTTCGCACCTGCTGCTCCTTCCTAGAACGTTCTTCGGTGTTCACATGCCAATTCTTCATCCTTCAAGTCCCCACTTTCTCTACTCCCCAGGACACGCCTTCTGCAGCCAACTTGGGTACCGTTATTACTTCCTGTCCCAGTATTCTGTTCTTTTCCTGTTCTCTTATGGCATTTCTTTACAAATCAGTCTTCTGTGTGTATGCTTTTCTATTTGTTTAATGCCCCACCACACTGTAGACACTGTGTTTAATAAAGTGTATACTAGAACTTAATACTTCATAGTATGTGTGTGCAATTAATATATCTGTATAATGGGATGCCACTTCGTCAAGTTTTGTATGGGTATTACTGGCATAGAAAAATTGCACATGATATGATTTATTTTAAAAAAGAAAAGAAAGGTCATATAGTAATATAACTTCATTTTGTTTTTAACAATGTAAATACATACTACATATATGTTACCCATATATGTGCGAGTTTTAAAAATCTACTATCAGTGATCTGGCTCAGTGGACTGAGCACCGGCCTACAAACCAAAGTGTTGCTGGTTCAATTCCCTGTCAGGGCATGTACCTGGGTTGTGGGCCAGGTCCCCAGTGGAGGGTGCACGAGAGGCAACCACACATTGATGTTTCTCTCCTTCTCTTTCTCTCTCCCTTCCCCTATCTCTAAAAATAAATAATAAAATTAAAAAATAAAAAAGCACCTGCAAAACAGAAAATCTGCAGTGTTACTACAGTGGTTATCTGGGTTGGGAAATTGCGACTGTGGTTTATTTCCTCAATTTGCTTTTCTTTTAAAATAATAACCTTGTATTATCTTGTAATAAGAACATATTTTAATTTTTATAACTAAATACCATATGCATACTTTTTGCCCAAAATTTTTAGGGAAAAATAAGGATGTGCCTTATACATGGGGAATACCTGAAATACCTGGTATCTGTTCTTGTGATTTGTAATTATTTGTTACATAAAATTTCTTGTACTATAATATGTTCAAAACTAAAGGCTAAAATTCCTTTATAATACAAGAAACAAGTATCTAAATATAAATAAATAAATAATCAAATAAAAAAATGGAAAGATTTTTTCCTGAAAGTTTGGGTAGGAAACATGGGTGCGCATTCTACAGAACAGAATACCCTAGATGAACTCGTATCTTTCTGTACAAAAACTGTCACAGGGACCTGGCGTTCACTGGGCGGAAGTCTGGGTGTCCGGCATTGTGGGAACGGGGAGCCAGGGTTTGGCCCATCCCCTCAGCAATACGTCAGGCACCCGTTAAAAATCATTGTGAAGAACGCCGCTGCGTGGGAAATGCTAGTTATAGAATATTAACTTTGAAATGAAAAGGAAATGGAATAAAATAATAAAATAATTTTAGAATGATGATACTGCTTTGCAGTGATAGAATTATGGTGATTTTTTTTATGTTTGCCAAAATTTCTATCATATTACTTTCTACATTAAAATTTTTTATTTTACATTTAAGTATGTGCTTGAACAATTTATTTATGGTCTCACCTTGTTAAATGTTAATATTTTTTGGTAACAGTGGTTGTGTAACTTAGCCTGTCCACATAAATTCAAAATAAAATCTCAAATTTCCTGGTATATGTAATGCATCACATATTCCACAAGGTGGCAATATCATAGTTATTAAGAAGCATTGGAAAATTTGCAGGGATGTAGTGCATTATTCCTAATGTTATTTTTGTTGAATTATATTTCAATCTTAGTTATATTTTGATCTTTGATTTACATTGATATTTGCATTCCTTTTAGGTCCCAGGAATATAAAACAATTTATGTTTTTTTAAGTATAAGTTAAATAATTCCACACATTTTTAATTCCCTACTACAGTTATGCTTCCTGAATCTTTTCCATTTTAAGAAAAATTAGTCAAATAATATGAATTGTTATTTCCTGAAAATATTTATGGGTAAGTCATTGTGCTGGGTCTCTATATACACCACCTTGTTTACTCTTGTAGAGTAGATGTTATTCTTCCCATTTTACAGATGAGAAAACGGAGGCTAAGGGAAGATTGTTAATTTGCCGAAACTCACAGTTATTTTTTGCTACAGTCTGAATTCAAGCCCAGTCTCTGTAAAGAAATTGTTAAATGGATAAATGAAAAAAAGAAAATAAACAAAGTGACTATACAGAGATAAGAGAGAGTGTGTGTGTGTGTATTCAGCTATCTACTCTCCAATTCAGGTCATATTAAAAGGAAAAGGTTATAGTAAATAAGATACATGTTAAATAATTTCTATCTTCTTTTTTCTCTTAATATAATGTATGAGAATTTTCCCCCATGTTATTAAAAATTCCTTGGAAACAGAGCTAATAGATTTTATAATATTCTTTCATTTGAATGTACTATATTTTATTCATTCTTTCTCCTATCTTTGAATATAGCAATTTCCTCTCAAAATTAGGGCATTGTTAATAATGCTAAAATGATCATCTTTGTATAGAAATCTTTGTCTATATCTCTGTCCATTATTAAGGATACATTCCTGGAACTTAGATGACTTACAAGACCCCCCAAAAAATGAACTTCTAAAAGGCTCTTTTTAAGAAAAAAATAAATAAAGAACTCATGAACGTGGACAAGCAGTATGGTGATTGTGGGGGAAGGGGGTGGAGGGGAAGAGGGTTGAGGGGGATAAATGATGATGGAAAAAATTCAGTTAACTTAAAAAATGGTTTTAACAAAAAAGCCTCTTTTTTAAATTATAATTTTAACCGAATTATTAAAGTAACAAATTCTCATTTTAAAATGTGTAGAAAAGTTTTCCAGAGAGAAAAACTGTTGTATCTAACTAAAATAACTAATTTATGATTTTTATATATTTTCTGCTAGATTTATATATTTATATATCTATATTTATTACATGTATGCACATTATTTGTATGCCCATTTTCAGAGTTGATAAAAAATACATTCAGAAACTTTCAAATCCTGTCCTTGTGAATTAACATTATATAACATTACATATATAGCATATATATATATATATATATATAGTAGGCATGTTTCATATCACTGAATATTCTTCAAAAATAAGTTATTTTAATAGGAGGTTTATATTCCTTTATATTAATTAAATTTTTAGATTATTTCTAATTTTTTTATTATTGTAGAGAGATATCTCTCACACTGCTGATTATTTCCTTAAGACAGACTTCTAGAAATGGTATTACCAGAAGTCTGGTAAAGCTATGGAGGTTGATACATATTGACACATTGACCTCTAGAAATGTTCTACCAGCTTACATTTGTACTAAAGTCTATGAGTATCCCCATTTCCCCGAGCCTGGCAGATACTCATGACATCATTCTCATTCAGCTTTGATAGCCCTAAAGGCAGAAGATGACAGTCCTTTGCTTTCATTGCATTTGTTTATTAGTAAATTAAATATTTTGCATTAATTTATCAACACTTTTTAATTCCTCTTCTCTAAATTCTCTATTCATGTTCTTTGCCAATTTTGTTATTGGAATAGCACTGCTTTTTTACTGTTGGATAAAAGATTTTTATACATTAGGGATATTAAAATTTTTCAATCACATTATGTCAAATACTGCTGTATACCTTATCTTTTCATTGGGTTAGTAATATTTTATCTGTAAATGAATTAAACTTTTATGATAAATGGATTATTTGTGTTATTTTTCCCTTTTTTTATTCAAAAGTATTTCCTTAACCCCCTAAATCAATAAAATACCTATATTTTATTTTTTTAATTTATTCCTTTTAAAATTAAGGCATAATTTGTGTTCTATTTTAATGGTTTTATCTCTTTCCCTTTTCATATTTATTAATAACTGGAAATAATTTTGTTATATAACACATAGTAGGGGCCCTATTGAATATTTAACAAATGTCCACCAATTTATTAAGTAATTTGTTTCTTCCCTCATTAATTTGTGAAGACGTTTTATCATATGCAATAAACCCTTATTGCAAGTATTCCAAGAGGTATAATAGCTAAGAATTTGGATTTTGTGAACAGCCAGGATGTGAACATGGGTTCAGATCCTGGCTCTGCTATTTTTTGGGTGCTGGGCAAGTTACTTAGCCCATACAAATCCAGTTTCCCCATCTGTAAGAGGGATGGCAAATGGCGCAGGTAGAGCATTTAGCATGTGGTGTGTCACCTGGGAAACACTCGATACAGTATATATTAGCTACTATGATTATGATTGCAATATGGATAAAGTTATTTCATACTTTAATTAACCCTGATGTTCTTGAACAGTGTAGAAAGCTTTAATGAGGTACTGGGGATTTGAAAAATAAAACAAAACTCCTTCTCAGCTCCGCAATGGGCATTAGTTTGCCTCGCTCACAGCTAAGTGATGGGCTTCCACATCCACTGGGCACACAATTCGTATTGTGTCTTAGAAGGAAGGTCCGAAAGGATAGAAAACCTGATCATCTCAAAGGTTAGAGGGATGTGAGGGCAGGGCTTTTCTGCATTATGTTAATTTTTTGACAGTAATTATGTATATTGAAGGAAAAACAATGAAGATGTTTACTAAAAAAGTGCATACCTCCACAAAGTTAGAGATTGATCGTCGTCCAAGATTTCACTGCAAGCAGTAAAAACATCAAGACTGAAATCTGCAAATACACAGGCCTTTTAGGAACCCTTTGAAGGTATATCTCTTGTTTCACTGATCTGTCTATTTCCTTGTGCCAGTTTTATTTATTATAGTTTTAGATGGCATTTTCATATCCGTAAGGGCAAATTCATGATGTTAATCTTCATTTTGAAATTTTACTTAGCAACTCTTGCCCATTTTTTCTTGCACATGAAATTTTGGTTCACTTTAGGCCTTTCCAGTCGCCTACCATTCATCAGATAACCCCGTCAAATTTAGCATTCCCAAATCGAGCTTCCTTCTCTGTAAAGGGCAACACCGACCTATTTGCTGAGAAGAAAACCGTGGAATGATCCTCGACTCTCCTCTCACACCCACGTCCATTCATTCCATCCACACTTGGGACTCTGTATTTCCAGAGACTCATAATCCAATTACTTCTCACCCTTTCTTTCTTGAGAAAAAGAAATGGGTTCTTAAGTTGTCTTCCTGCTTCCTGCTTTGTCCATCTGCACCGCCCGCCCCCCTCCACACACATATTATTCTCAACACAGAAGTCAGGGTGTTCCTTGAAAAATCTAAGTCAGATCTCATTGTCCCTCTGCTCCAGACTCTCCAACGGCTTGCCATCTCACTCAGAATAAAATTCAACATACCTGCATGACTCACCCCACCGATCCACCTAACACAGCTCTCAATCCTCCTCCTCTTAAATCATTTCCTCCTACCCTCCCTTCACTCAGCCCGCTCCCACCGCAGACCTACTGGCCCTAGCTGCTCTTTGTGTAACCAGGCGAGTCTCAGGGCCTTCGTACTCCCACTGGTCTTACAACCTCAGCTGCTTCAGGCCGCGGTTACCTAATCAGTGAGGCCTTCCTTGAACTACTTACGTGAGATGGTAAATCCACACCACATTCCCTGTCTCGATGAATAGCCTTTATTTTTCCATATAGCACTTATTATACTTTGCCGTATAAAATCATTCATTAACTGTTTACTATTTGTCAAAAAAGTCTCTTCAATTTTACTGAGAAGACTATTTGATACATAAATTAATTTGGAAAAAAATAATTTAAAAATCATTCTTCCCATGCAGAACTTTAGTATTATTTCAATTTTATTTTACTTTCATCATGTCTCCTAGTGTGTGCACCTTAATTACAGTTCTTATTGTGTGAGGCTAAACAATTTCTTACTAATGTTTTTCATAGTTATTTTCTTTCTCTGGTTAAATTGAAATATACATCACATATCATAAAATTTACCCTTTTGTTAAAAATGTACCATTCATAGTTTTTAGCACATTCACAAATTGTGCAGCTGTGGCTGCTACCTAATGCCAAATTATTTCATCATTCCCCAAAAGAATCCCATGCTTTCTGGTGGTCAGTGCCTGTTCCCCTCACTCAGCGCCTGGCAAACACTAATCTTTATTTCTCTACAGATTCATCTATATTGTATATTCCATGTAAATAGAATCACATAGCAGGTAAGATTTTTTTGTCTGGCTTCTTTCACTTAGCATAAAATGCTTTCAAGTTTCAATCACGTTGTAACTATATATGGCAGCACTTTACTCCTTTTGGTGGCCTAACAGTATTCTATTGCTTAATATATCATATGTTGTTTATCCATTCATCGGTTCATG